>JBAMBQ010004926.1:0-48506 GCA_037044495.1 Stegana nigrithorax
TAGCAGCTGCTGCTAATTCTGTCAAAATCATAAAGTGATTCATCACACTCGACAAATTCATGAGCAGCAATTGCAGTATTGCCGCTCTTGCCACTAACAACAGTAAAAACAACAACAACCAACAACAACAACACCAACAGCTGCTATGCCACGTTGCAAGCAACAACATTGAGTGCGAGAATGAAATGCAGTTGAAATGCTCTGCGCCTGATATTGCATACTTCTATGTGTGCTTGTGTGTGTGTGTGTGTGGGTGTGCGTGAGTTTTTCTGGTAGTGTCCTTGTTGTTCTTGTTATTATTTTTCTTGCATTTGACAGCAAATATTGTAGACACATACACATTTCAAATTTTCCATTATTTTTTTGAAAAAAACAAAGCATGCAACAAAATGAATCAGGGCAAACATTTTCACAAAAATACGCACAAACAATTGTGCAAAAACATCGTGTTCAAATATTCGTGTGAAAAATTGAACTAAATCGTTTTCATTTTTTGTATATGTGAAAAAGATGCATGAAATTAAATATTGACAAAAATTTAATTAAACATAAACGGTTTGTGTTGGCGCCATACTATGCCAATGTCAATTCCGGCTGTCAATGGCTATTGAAGCCGTCAGTTAACTCGTTCACTGGCTTCCGCTGTGCCGCTGGCGCATAAACACTACAAACGTGTATTAGTCGAGGAATTTTCAGGACTCACACTAATTGGCACTGTCGCCATTGCTTTTATATTTGCATCGTATTTTCGCTACTCGTCTGAAAAAAAAAAAATTAAAAAAAAAAAAATAAAGTCAAAACAAATAATTGAAAAAACCAAAGCGGCCGCTTAGTGCATAAACTGTTTTTAAATTAAACGCTTTAAAAGCACTTAAACTGAATCGAAAACAAAAATGAAAGCTTGCAACATCTTTTACTCGTAAAACTCTTTACACTTTGTGGCGAAAAGTTTGCCGGGCAAGTTTGGCTAAGCCAATTTCCAAGTGTTGAAAGTTCACAATTTAATTTGCAATTTAATTAATCGAGCCAAAGTGTCGTTTGGCTGTTGAAAAACTAAACAAATAAAAACAAACCCAGTACTTTCACACACACACACATACATATATACACAAACAAACACATACTAGACAGAAAAAAAAATCAAATTGATAAAATCAAATAAAAACAATAAAAAATAATGGCTCAAAGCTTTTGCAAAGAATGCTATGTGCCTGCATTTGTGTGTGTGTGTGTGTGTGTGTGTGTGTGTGTGTGTGTGTGTGTGTGTGTGTGTGTGTGTGTGTGTTTGAGTGTGGCAATAAACAGCTAATAATCAATAATTTAACTAATCACTTAAGCCAATAATGCGAGGGCTGCAACAACGAAGCATAAAGGTAGCAACAATCGCATTTGCCATAACAAAAACAATACAACAACATGAGAACACGAGAACAGCTCAAAACAGCAATAACAACAAACATAAGCCACATTAAAAAAATAATCATTCAAAGCAGAGACAACAAGAAAAGGCCAAAGCCAAAGTCATACCAAAAGTAGCAGCAGCAGCAGCGGCAAAAAAATAAAAACACAAAAAAAAAGCAAACAGGATATCCGCCGCAAAAGTCATGAAGTGCAAACACACCTTAAAGGAAAACCCACAATAAAATGTGAAAACATTAAAGCAACAACAATAATACAAAAACAAAAAATACCAAAAAAACCAAAACAACAACAACAGCAGCAGCCGCAACAACAAAAGGGCATTAGTTATTTTACAAAAGGACACCAGACACACCTAAGACATAAGCCGCTATCATTCACCCTTAATCCCTTTAAGGACACTTGACGTTGGGACACATACACACACTCGCACACACACAAACACACACACAGCAGCGCACGCAAGTCACCTGCCACCTTATAGACACCGTTAGAGCAGCGTATGTATGTGTGTCGCCGCAACGCAGACTGTTCCCGTATTTGTTGTGCCGTGAGTCCTGTATTTGTGTGTGTGTGTGTGTGGGAAAAGCACTCCAAGCTAAACTAAAAGTCAGTCAAGTTGACCAAAGTTTATAAAATAAAATAAAAGCATTAGCAACGACAAAACCAACAACAGCAGCAACAACAACAATAGTAACAACATCAACAACAACAACAGCAACAATAACAACAAAAACAACGTCGACGACGACGACGATGTTGAAGTATAGCAAAAATAGAAACATAAAGAAATAGATACAACAAAAGCGAAAAGTGAATAAGGCAACAACAAAAACAACAACAATAATATTAGCAACAACAACAGCAAGCGTTGCTAGCTTTTTGACAACGGCAAAGCGGACGACGGACATGACAGCAAGGAGCAAGGAGCAAGGAATATGAGGCCAATGGCACAGGTGGCCGAGCAGAATATATACGTCAGTTGCCGGCATCGCCGGGGGGGGTGTGCTGGGACGCTGCTGTGGCAATTGTGACGCCACAGCCAAGAATGCGAAAATCTGAAACCTGAAATCATCCACTTAAAAGCTAAGGGTCGATAAGTTACTGATGCTTGACAGTCTGTGGAGCAGCCGCACACGAGCAGCGCAGCGCTAAGCAAAAGTGGGCGCACAATGGGGCGTGCCCGGGTGTTGTTGCGTTGGGTGTCGCTGCGGCATAGTGAGGTGTGTGCGGCGTTAATATACTCCGGTCTATCCGATAGCTGTTTCATAAAGTGTTTTCTTGCCACCGACAAAGAGAAGTTTTGATCAAAACTGGCGGCGAGCCAGGAAGTAAGCAGCCGGCTCCTTCAGCCAGTCAACATGCCAGGCATCCCGGCAGCCAAGAAGCCAGGCAGCCATCTAGCCGGCCGGCCGGTCATCATGCTGGACAGCGTAAAGCATATTTCGGCATAGCGGAGTCGACTTGACTGGGGCAGGTGGGTGTCAAGCGAGCAAGAGGTTTGACAAACACACCTGGAAAATTTGCCGTCATAGCTTCCGTTGTTTTGTTATTGTTGATTTTTATTTTACTCAACGTGTATAAAGAAGAAAACAACACAAAAAAAAAAAAAAGAATGCAAAAAAAAAAATAGCCAACAAACAGTAGACAAAACAAAAAGAAAAACCGAAAAAAAAAAAAACAAAAGCCAACGAAAAAGTTTCAATGTGCTGGCGAAACTTTTACACCCCCCATACGAATGCCGGGCCCATCTGAGTAAATTTGTTGTCGCTATTTGTACATCGTTGGGCAATCACGATGATGATGATGTGGATGACGACGATGATTTTATAAATGATAAACTAGAAAACAAGCGCACTGCTGGGATAGCAACAGCAGCAGCAGCAACAACAACAAAAGCAGCCGCTAAAGCAGCAGCAAAGCAGCGGCATGCGAACCAAAGTGAAGAATGTCGCTGCAGGTGACGACGATAATAAAGCCTGCAATGATGTTGGCGATAAAGATGACGTTGGTATTTGTTGTTGCTGTTGTTGTTGCCGTTGTTCGCCTAACTGTCGCCGCTGCTGTCGACGTCATCGTCAAGAACGATTCGCATAGTGATGTTAATAATTTTGTAAATGACTAAGTAGAAATTTATTATGGCATAAATCTCCACTTTGTTGCGGTTTAAAAAAATTTCAATGGTTTAGAAATATTGTATATGCTGGCTTATGTAAGTGAAATAAACAAAAAAAAAAGAAAGTAAACACTTAATGGTTTTGTTGTACTCCTAACACAGCACCAAAAAAATAATTGGACCCAAAATAAGTTATTTCATGCAAAAGTGAAAATAATCATTTTATATGCGATAATGTTAAATTAAATATTGCGTACAAAAAAATCTAAATTCGTGAGCAGAAACTGCTGACTGCAACTCAGTCTACAAACACACAAAAATTAATATTTTTTCATTGGGCCCTGCACACCTTTATTTATCCTTTGCGTTGTCCAAGTGCGTGTTAATCTCTTCATATACTTTTTTAATCTAGTTCTGCGCAAGCTTAGCTGCAGAGCCACTTAAAAAGCGGCGCATGAAAATTAGCAACAATAAATATCTGCATGCATGAGTAATACTCCGACCCGCCTTCTAACACAATTCATTTCTGTAGACAACTTTTGGGCGCTACAATCGTCAATCGTGTATAGTCATAGCCAAATACTGCCTGCAGAGAAATTCATTTAACTAAGTCGAATGTTAACCTTCAAAGGAAAAATGCAAAAATTTAATTCGCAAATGCGTAGAAGTAAGAATTTGTTGTCTTCTTCTGTTTTTTATGACGGATGAGCAGAAAACGCAAGACATAAGCCGTATACGATAGGAATTGGAGATTGGATGTTTCTTAATGGATTTTGTTCGCGTCTCCAAGGATATATTAATTTACTTTTAATGTTCAAATGCGTTAAGTTCCTTTTGCCTGGTTTATTTGTTTGTGTGTTTTTGTTTTTCTTTTCGTTTTTGCTTGTTTTTCTCTCGCTGTTTTCTCGCTGCTTTTGCTATATTTTTTTTTTTTTTGGGTTGTTGTTGTTTTTCATTTTATGTTTTAATATTTCTATTCGTTAAAATAAAAATATTGAAAGTTTATTTTTATGTTTATGACTTTCTCGACCGCAAAATAGATTAGATAAAATATTAGATTAGATCATCAACACCAAGAATGCTATTAAAGAAATTTCTTTCTTTATTTTTTTGTTTTTCTACTGAAGATTGTTGAGGAAATGAATACGTTATGTTGCTTATTTCTTTAGGTTTTTCGTGAAAAGTTTTCTAATTAAAAGTTGATGCTATGGCTTTGTAAAAACCTATAGCAAAAATTAAAAAACAAAAAACAAAAAGAAAAGCAATAAATAAAGAAATTAACTTAGGTTTAAAAGAGGTGCGCACATCATCAACCTTAACTTAGTGACAGCATTGAAGTTGTTTACATTTTTTTGCGTAGTGTGCTTGGAAAACAGCAACTGGGAAGAATTAGTACAAAATCAGCGATGACCTAAGACACGTAATCCTAGGAAAACAACACACAAAATCGCAACGGATGGTGAAGAGTAACACGGACGATCAGAGCAAATACCAAGTAAAAGTGTTAAGTTTTCATTGCATACTTTTGGGCTGCGTGTTTCGTTAGGCGATCAGAGAGAGAGAGAAAGACGCGCTCGCATGTGCATAATATGAATGCAAGCGGAAGTGAAGAAATTCCTAGCAAATTGAATACGTGCAGAATGCGGATGAATATTTGACTTTCTGCTTTTTATTGCTTCGTATCTTTTTTGCACTCGATGAAGCAATCAAACAGTCGATGCACAAAGGCTGTGTGCTCAGTACAGCACAGGAAGTGGCACATGAGCGTCCAAGCGCTTAGCAGCTGACCACACCTAAATACATAAGCACTGTGGATACAAATGTAATGCTATTAGCATATACTCTTTTTTTTTTCGTCCTTCTTTTTTTTTGTCATGTATTGTATCTGTTGCCATTTGCTGTTATTCTATATATCTCGTTGGTTTTTTATTTTACAGTTTTATTTTTTTGTTTGTTTGTTTGTTTATTTTTTGTTGTGTGTGACAAGCAAATTCCAACTTGTATACAATAAAATAACTTTTAATTACGTACAACTAAAGCCTGCTTAGTTGTGAATGTCGTTAGCAACAACGTACATGTAAGTGTGTGTGTATGAGTGTGTATGTGTGATGTGCGAAACTTTTGCCACAATTGTTGTATGTGCATTTGCATGTGTGTTCGCCTGCCAGCGGGGGAGCCAGAGCGGAATAGTGGCAGCGAGTGTAAGCGAACACTCGTAAAATGTAATTAGGGTGCATAGACGCAGGCATGCATGCCTATATATACACACACACACACACGCACACACAAAAAGCATTTCGCATCTATGCGTCTGCACGTGGAGTCTGCCAGGATGTCAGTATCTGTTCGTGTGTGTGTGTCTGCATGCGCATGTTTAGTTGCCAGTTCTAACCAAAAATGAGCGTTTTAACAAGTTTAATTGGCGCAAAGTTGCGCACAAGTTCAACACAACTTTTGACTTTTCAATGCATTCGGCAGCAACAGGATAGTCACTCGATATGTGCATACACATGTAGACGAATACAGCGCAGTTGAACCGTAGTTGTGAGTCACCAAACTTGCATGCCTTATGCCTCACAGCATAGCACCCTACCACAGCACAGGACCATTGCCTAGACCTTGCCTCTTTAGGCTTTTGGCTGCCTAAGTGGCTTAACATGCTCAAGCACATGAAATTTGCATTTTAAAAGCATTTTCAGATATGCTGTGTTATGCCATCGACCCACACGGCACGTGTGCGGCCAATCTGCAAAACTTTTCCCTACCGCATAGCAATGTGCCACTTGACTTTAAGGTAATAATAAGCAACAAAGAATTCGCTCGAACAATGCCATGTTTTGGACTCCTACCTAGAAACTATTACGATGAAAGCATGGCTAATGATTTATTCTATTTTTTTTTTCTTCTTCTTCTTATTATTCTGTTGCAGCTATAGCAAACCGATGTTGCAATAGAAGAAGAACTGCAGCCGCTGATTGAACAGCAATAGGGAGGGAAGGCCTTGGATATTTTAGCAATGTCGTGCCAATATCCGCATAATCGTTTAAGCACTACTTGAATAATCGATCAGCCTTTATCTGCTGGAAACTGTTGAAATAATTTCGTTTTTTTTTTTTTTTCTTTTAATCAGCAGACTACACAGAACACGAGTTAAATCAATTTATCGTTACTTGAGAAATGCCAACAAGTAAAAACTTGTGTCAACTACTTAGAATTGCTGATTGTGTGCACAATTAATTGCAATGTCATTCAATTAAGCAAAGATAATCCCCAAATCGAACATGCATTGCCAATTACTGCAATTCCATGCGATGCACGATGGCAGCCCATGCACACAACGATTCATCAACGGCTCTTTTAGACTCCTGCTGCTGCTGCTGCTGCTGCAACGCAGGAATGTGGCACAAGTGAACAGAAGAGCAAGCAAAAAAAAAACAAAAAAAAATGGACAAGACTGCGAACTGCAAGAACGGTCGACTGTGGCAATAATGTGCGCACGAGTGTCGCAAATTTTATGCCGAGAGTCACTTTAAAGTAACACAAACACACAAACACACAAAGCAAAATTAAACTTCAGCTAAATGGCAAAAATAAAAGCAGAGGAAGCGCCATAAACAGCCAACTACTCACCATGTACAGCAGTTTCATAGACAATTTGCGCTTATTATCTCGAACTGCGCGGATGATGCAGGCCAAGCCAAGCAGAGCCAGTCCAGACCATGCCTTGCCATGCCTTGCCTTGCCGTGCCGTGCCGAGCCAAGCAAGTCAAGCGAGTGAGCGTCGAGTATGCTTCGCATATAGCAAAGTGAAAATGAAAAAAAAAAAAAATACATGAGAGAAAAAGAAAAGAAGGAGTGGGAAGTGAGTAGCAGAAACGAAAACATAAAAAAAGAAAAACGAACGCAGAAGAAGAAGCAGAACTAGTTAGGCGCCAAAATGATTCAATTTAAATTAATTATTGTTTGTGCCACAAGTGCCGCTCCTCATCGTGCTTTTCACTCTGTTGCACTCTTTTTTGCTGTGATGTTTGTTCGTCGAAAGTTTGAGCAGCGCAGCACAAGCAAAAGAAAACTTTTAATTATGGTTACAAAGATTTTCGTGTGGATCTCTGCGCGTCTGTGCCTGAATGCTGAGCACATTCGATGCCGAGCGCTGAGTATTCCGTGCAGAGCGCGCCATCAACTTTGACCAACATCGATTAAAATGCTAAAAATGAACAAAAATTGCATAGAACAAAACAAAGCAAAAACAAACAACAAAAAAAAAAAAAAACATTATTAAATGTAGTATAAGAAAAAAAGGAAAGCAGGCAGAAAGTTGTGATATCAGGCGGCAGCGGCAGCGGCAGCTAAGCGCTTTCGTTTGCGCGCATCTGCAGCCACAAAATTCACACCGCCAAGTCGAGTTTGGTTGTATGCCAGATTCGTAGCAAAAAAAAAAAATGAGAGAAAAAGCAATGCGAAGCTAAAAACTAAAAGCACATATACATATGCAGCAGTTCTGTATTTCTGGTTATTTTTTTGTTTTTTTCACTTAACGGCGTAAAAGCGTTTGACACAGGGCCATGATGTTTGCTAAACAGAAGAAAATACGTTGCATACTTTTCGGCAGTGATTTCGCCTTTGCATCAGTTAAGAAACCAATGAAATGAAATTTGTAAGCTTTACTGAACTACGTAGCATAACTTTACCGAGTAGTGTGCTTAAAAGGCGTTAAGCTCGCGATTCTTTACGTATTTTTAATTGAAGCCTTTTCTAGTTTTTATTATTGCTCTCATAGACATTTCACTTGTCTATGCTTAATGCAAAATTGGCAAAAAATTTTGTTAAAATTCAATATCTGTTTTAATTTTTGTATTTATTTTTTTATGTTTTGAAAACTTGTGTATGGGTGGGTGTTGGTGTATATGGGCTTATGTGTGTACGCTGTTGTTTACCAATTAACCCATTAAAGCAACGTGTCAATATCGGCCACATGCACCGCAGGCTGACTTACTCCCGTTTTATCTCTTAATTTTAAATTTAAAATTAAATTAATTAAGTGCGCTGCAGCAGAAAATGCTGTGTAATACCGTGATTGTGCCTTCGCCACACCTCACGTTAAGCAGCACTGCACTTTTGCATGCATATGTTTATGCTGTGCCAGATTCAATGGCCAGCAAATCCTGTGTTCATAAACTTAGACAAATTTTTGGGTATTTGCATGCATTATAAATACATATATGCCATGTAATCGGGTTAGATGTGAGTGTGTGTGTGCATGTGTGTCGATTCAGTGCCAAGTGAGGCAGCGCATAATGTAACGTGACAATAATAACGCACATCACCTATCCGCACCGCTCATCATGACACGCTCAGTTTGTCCACATTGTGTGCCTGTGTGTCTGTATGTGTGTGTATGTGTGTGTATGTCGTTGCATATATTTTCACTCATCACCTACTTTTACGCCGGTTACTTGCGCATCTTCTGCTGCTGGTATCGCTGCTGCTGCTGCTGCTGCTGCCAGTTCATCTTATTTTGCATACTCGTGTGTCAGAGCGGTGAAGTTTGTCATATTTTTTATGAGCATGTGCGCCCGGCAGGTTGCCTTGAATACTCGTTTGTGCTTCGCACATATGTTCGTTCGTGCACTTATTGTAGCTTACTTATGCCAGCTTTTCGTCGTTTCTGTCGCTCGTAAACAAATTGAATTGAAGTCATAAAAGTCGTCGACTTTGTTGAGGTGTCTGTGCGTGCGTGTGTGAGTGTGTGGGTGTATATGTGCTATACTGTAGGGGGGAGGGGCCCAGTGCGCACGTTGCCTCTTTTGTGCTTTAAGAGGCGGAACGTGTACGTATGTGATTGCTACAGCGGAAGGCATTGTTGCCTGTCACTGCCATTATATCTTGTACTACTTAAATCCAAAGTAGACACACACACATACACACACGAACATGCTTGGTAACACACTTGCAGTGCAGCAGCGTGCGGCAGCATGTGTGTGAGATACTAAGAGGAAGTGCGAGGGTGAAGCCTGTGCCTTGTGTATTAGCTGAGATTTTCTTCAATGCTGTTGTTTTTGTTGTTGATGTCCTTGGTGTTGGTGTTGGTGTTGGTGTTGGTGCTGGTGTGGCTGCTGTCGCCGGGTTTTTTATGCCTCAATAAAAATACAATACGTTACAATTGAATTGAACTCAATTGAATTTGATTGAAGTTATAAAGCTACAGGAGTGTATGGGTGTGTGTGTGTGTGTGTGTGGGTGTATGAATAGGTGTGCGTTACGACCTGCAGGCGACACCAATAAAGCGACAGTTTCCACCAATGAAGACGTAGACGTTGACAATGTCATTGACGATAATGACGCTGACATTGACGACGACGACGACGAAGATGATGATGATGTTGTTGTTGATGATGACGTTGACGATGACAATGATGGCGATGATGCCGCTGATGAAGTGTGCGGCGTCATAAATTCACACAGCAGACATGACACATGAGCAGTTGCCTACGCATTGACGCTTTGTTCAATTTTCAATTCATTTTACTGCGTCTCCCTTTCAACAGCACACCTCATGTTGCGGTAATTGAAACCCAATTGAAGTGCCATACAAAAGCGTGCAAACACATTGCACACGCGGCATATACGCAACGTATACGTAATATTTATGCAAAATATTTTATTAAGCATTTGCTGTAAAAATCACAGTATGGTAATTTGCTTTTTTATGCGCCACACTCATATGAAAATATACAAGAATTGTTGAGTTTTGATATTCGGCATAATAAAATTTAGCGGCTGTTTACTAGCAAAGGATTTCATTGCAGTAAAACACACAAGCACACATGAAGGCAGTTAAAACTTATTGGATTAAGAGCAAATTTTTTTTAAAATGAAACAATAAACACAATACGATAGATATTCTGTTCCAAAAGTTTGATAAAGAAGTAGCAATATTTTTTTTAACATTTAAATGAAACAGAAATAAAAACAAGCCACCAAAGAACAAAAAAAAAAAAAAAATAACAACAACAAAAAACAAACGCAGTCACAGCACAATTGGAGTGCGGGCTGCAGGGTGCGGGGGCGATGTTGTGGCGGCGTATTAAAGTGCAGCTTACATTCACACACAGGAAGTGGTTTTCATTTAAAACGGAAATTAAAAATGCGCCGCAGTGCACGTTGTTGATGGCGTGTGAAGTGGCAAAACATTGCAATAACAACAACAACAGCAACAACAAGAAATGGGCGCACGAAAAAGGCAAAACATGTTTGCATTGGTTAAAATGGAGTTATTGCATATACATATATACGTGCATACACATACACATGCACATGCAAATACAGATGTATGTGTAGTCATAAACGCATATGTATGGTATACATATGTGTGTATCTACATATGTTACATACACACATGCATGCATTCGTATGCAGGCAAGTAATGGCAATATTTTTCAACTCTTATTGTTTGAAAAATAATTTTTATTTATCACGTTTTTTTTTTATTTTTCATATTACTTTATTTGTTGATTGAAAAGTGCAAGTGTAGGTCTGCATTTATGATTTCGGCTTAATAATTGTATAGTTGGCTCTTTGATTACAATAATATAATGCGCATCCAAGGATATGAAATTTCATTCCATAATTTTTTTTTTAATTTTATTTATGTAGCACAACAAGAAATAAAATTTCTTTCTGTAATCCAATCTTAGACGATAGTTTTCTCTTATTACCAACCCCATCAATACTTTATCTATGTATAATGGAAAGCTATAGCTGCAATATTATTAATAGAACTTCTAAAAACAAAGCTAACATATTTAAACTCATTTAATTACTTAAAGTTTTTGTCAAACTTTATTTAATTTAGCAATTGGCTTTCCGGTTTAATAAAAAATTTTAAAATAAAAAATAACAAAATAAAAACAAAACTAAATTATAAAAAGCAACACTCGCTTAATAAGCTCTAATTGTCAAATTTTTTGGAAAATATTTCTCTTTCAACAAAATTTTGGCAGAACCAACCAACCAAAAGACATAAAATATTTATAAAAAAAACAAAAAGCCAGGTATTTGAAGATTCTTTTAACAAACAAAATAACACAGAGCAGCAAAAGAGCATAATAAATTGTCACTGAATTAGATTCAAACAGAAAAAACAAAGCACACAAGTTTAACTTAGCAAAATTGACACAGAGCACAGCATTTTTTTTGCAACTGTAACTTGCATAGCATGGATGAATGAGAGGGAGGGAGAGCATCGTTGTTACTCTCAGTGCTTGATGCTGATGAATTACAGACAAAGACAAGTGAGCCAAGAATTTAAACAATGCTTTTCTATTCAATTTTATTTATTCAAACAAAGTTTTGTTATTGTCTCTTGTTTAATCTAGTATATGTTAAAAACTATTCGGCATGCGAGCAATTACATGTGCTGCTTTTACTAAACAAAATAAAACGAAGGAAAAAATAAAAAAACTTGGAAAAAAAAAACGCTTAATTTACAGTCAGCAATTGTTGACTGACAGGCAATGAAATCCATTGGCAATGTACATTCACATGGAGATGCACATGCACATGCACATGTGTGCATTCGTTTGTTCGCCGGTTGCATGTTTTTCGGTTCAGTATTTTTTTTATTTTGTTTTGTTTTGTTTTGTCACCATTGTAAGCTTCGCAGCACACAGTGCACAATGCGGCCACACCCAGGCAGCAGCATGAGCGAGCTGCCGCCGCCAACTGGCGATCGACCGTCAAACGACAATTTCAAATAAAACATTTTGCGAGCCAACATAGGTTTGAAACGTGCTTTTGCCAAATTAAAAAATAAATTAGTTTTTGAATAAAATCAAGGGAAAACAAAACATTCGAATAACAAAACCGAATAAATAAATTTAGAAAATTTATTTGCAAAATTGCAATTGCGCTGAAGTGACTTTAAACGTATTCAGAAAAAAAAAAAAAAAACTTAAAGCAAAACTGGGCACAATTATTTTAAAGACATAATCGCAGCTTAAAATTCTCGTATGCAACCTTGTGACCGCGCACTGTGTTTGGTGCTCTGGGTAAACACATACGATATGGTAAGCAGCTAGTGGCGAGTGGCAAGTGGCAGCCCGGCGTGGCCCAAGCAGTTTCCTGTTGAAATGTCGTAAATACTGTTGTGAATTTTAATGAGATCTTTGTGCGTTTCCATTACGTGCAATAAATGCCTTTCTCATTTGTATCTACGTATGTACATACATAAGTATGTGGGTATGTTTGTGTGTGTGTGTGTGTGCAATGTCAAGCAAGCACTTCCGCCTTTTAAAGTCATAGCAGACATGCACACACTTCCGGTCAACTGCAAACGCATTGGCCAAGCAGCAGCGACACCAGCAATGGCAGATGAGGCAGCATCGCGATTACTTCGCTTAACTACACTTGACGTCGGCACTAAACAGCAGATAAGCAGTTAAGCAGACGAATACTCAAAGCATTATATAAATGCACAATTTTTCATTCATTAATTATATTTATTATTTACTTTTTACGCAAAAATTCCTTTTTTTGATTTTAGAAGTACAGTCGAATGTGCTTATGATGAATTGCTATATAATGAAGTTTTCAACGGTTTAGTTTTATTTTTTTTTTGTGTTTCTATATTTTAAAATTTTTTTTTTTTTACAGTTGCTCTACAAACATTGCCTGTTCTTCATAGTATTCTATGTCCAGTTAAATGGTTAAAAAACCTCTTAAGAATCTTGCCATAGATGGTATCGTTGGTTACGCTGAATTACAGCATTTTTAGCTTACCAAGCAGCGTTCACAAAGTTACGCAACAGTTAATTTGAAGGTATTTTTTTAAATTTCAGCTAAGCCAGCCTGTGGCAGTCCCACAACAGTCTTATGTGTAAGCAGACTGCCGTGTTGCTTGCATAAGAGGCCTTTGCGTATTATCCTGCTCATGGCCGACATAATTGGAATCTGTTATGTTAGCGCATCAAATAATAATAAAAACTTTATGGTTTCGTTTATTATGCACACACTTATGGTAATTTGCTTGAAATTTATGTCATTGCCGTGCCATAGCACACACAAACTCATTGCGCAGCTTAGTGTAAGCAAAATTCTCAACTTATGCCATAAAATTATTTATTTAATTATTTTTTTTCTTACATTTTGTCTTTTTTTTTTTGATGAAGTTCTTTTGCAGTACTTTCTTATTTTCTTATATGCCTATGCAGTGACACTTGCATATTAAACGCAAACAGTGCGTATACGTAATCGTTATAAAACAATGTACTACACTACACTACAAGGCGCTGCACACATAGACCCCCAAGCCCGTAGAAGACTATGCAGTTGCCGTTTCATATGTATGTCAATTGCAGCAGCCGGGAGCACAGCGCATAGCGCTCAGGGCAGAGTGCAAAGGGCAGAGTACAAAGGACACACAGGCATGACACATCATTTAGTTAGATATTTATGCACTTAGGCACGTCGCTGCTGTAGGTGTCAAGCATTGCAGCGCCCACAACAATAATCGACAATTAACGATGACAATCGGCAATGACAACCACTGCGGTGGCGGCAACAAAAACAACAACAACAACAACAATTTTAAAGTCAAAATGCAAGTCTGTTTATGGTTAATGATGTGAATACGTGCATATTTCGGCATTTGCCAACGCAAAGCCTAATTGGAAGCAGTCGCATGCCACATATACAAGTATATAAGAGTGTGCAGCCTTATGCCAGCAACAACAAAAGTAAGAACAACAACAACAAGAAAAATGTGCACTTCAGTTATAAGTGGTTTGAAAAATACACGAGTATGTAGATTATTATTAAAAATTTTGGGCAACACAACCAATTTAATGAATTCCAAATGGGTTCGCATATGGCACATTGACGAAAGGTTGCTTGTATAGGCATGTGTTGCACACACACATACACACACTTGCATACGTATATGGTGCATATGTGTGCTTATGGATGGGTGTGTATCTAGGCCACTCAGCACGCATAATAACTCGTAATCGAATTCTGTTGTTGACGGCGTTCTCGTGTTGTATGCTGCCATCCTCAATTGTGCGCTCAAACATCGCATAGGCGCACAATGAACAGCCGCCAATGGACACACCAATGGACACACCAATGTACAGCACAAGACCACTGTTCTTGAAGTCAAGCCCAAGTTATAGGTCAGACTCAAACCCATGGCTAAGAGCTAAACTGAATGGCCAGCCAAAATGAAACCTGCTCCACAACACACTCACAAACAATCAACACTCAGCACACACACACACACACACACACACACACACAAACATGACAGCGCAACGCATTGCATTTGCATGTTTGAGTTTGAGTACGATTGCATCATGCGAATCCAAAATCAAAATCCAAACTCAAATCGAATTCGGATTCAGCTTCAGATTCGTCTTCGTAGTCGGGCTGCAGTTTGCAGGCATGAGTACGAGTTACGAGTTACAGATATAGTGAACGGCAAGTCAATTGTTAAATGCCAAACCGATTGCGCCAACACTCACAAGTCCTCTGACTTATGCACACTCTTCACTTGACTGCAGCTAACAAAGCAGGCTGCCCAGCACTGTGCATAAATTTGCTGCCGTCGCTGACATCGTGCGTACTTTTGGGTAGGTGGCCACCTGAGTGCCTGCATGCTTGTCTAGTTATGACATCGTTTTGTGCGTTCATGTTATTGATATATGTAATGGACAAACACGCTATGTGTGTGCGTGTGTGTGTGTGTTCCTACCCGAGTATGTTGTGCCTGACTTCGAACATTTTGATTTTCGTTAGCTCGGCTCGTTCTGGTTGCTGGCTGCCCGCTCGTTCAAGTATGGGAGTCACTGTACTTATTCTCCCCTGAAGTTCACTTTTAAAGGCAAATATTTTTGCTTTGTCAATTAAATGCTGTTTTTATGGTTTTTAATTCATTTTTTGGTTTTTCTCTCTGGTTTTGTATTTTTCTGACATGAAGTATTAAAAGCCAAGTCAGAACCAGTTATAAGAATATTTCAAATGAATTTGCAAATAAAATGGCAAAGTGTTAAAGTGTGTAAGCGTGTGTGTCAGCATTTGGAACACATAAAGACGCTTGGCAGCAAAACCAAATTGGCTTGGCATGTCATTAGCCTATGGCAAGGTAGCCCAGGCAGTACCAACACTAAAGCTGAGAAACATCCAGTCAGGACGTTTTCTTAGCAACATTCCCTTGCAAAGCAGCAACAGTTTCATTCTTGATGCTAAATTAACTAGGTCTAAGTGCGACACTTGGCCTTGGGTTATATTTATGTACCAATGTCAAGATTGCTCTGGAATCACAACATTTCCATTTATGTTCTCCACACTTGTGGAAGGTAGCAATCTGAAAGAGGCAATCAAAGAGTTATATCCAGAGTTACTCCAGAGACGACATGGCCCATAGAACTACTATCAGACCAAGCTTCAGCTGACGCTTAGGAAGAAAGTTAATTGCAAGTATTTGTGTTGAGACCCAGATTATTTGATAGCTCACACTTTACAGTGAAACCAATGATGGTTTTTTATTGAAAAAATATATATAAATATAAATTTTGTATATAAATGTTTATGACATAATGTGAATGACTTAATTGTATGAAGTTGTGAGAAAGAACTTTTGGAACCAATATTTTACAATATTTGCTTTAAGTAAACGAAATTGGCTTAATGTTGTGTCTCTCTTTTTTTAGTATTATTTTTGCTTGTTTTCGGTTATTTATTTATTTATTTTTTATTATTGTTTGAATTTACACAGCATTTTTGCCACGAAAACCGCAACAGGGCGGCTTGCCAAAGCCAACAGCAACAGCAACAGCAACAACAATAACAATGCACAATTGCGATGTTGCAGACATGTCCTTTGGCTTCCTTTTTGGTTCTTACATTTTTATACGACAGCAATTCAGGCATTTCGACTTTAATAGAAGCTATGTAACAAAACGTTTGCAGGCTTGCCAAGCAAAAATAACCATATTGTAAAGGAGATGGCACACATGAACTTGCCGGCCAGGCTACCCAAGAAACTATCTGGAATATGAAGTAGATTATATGTGTATGGTGAAAGAGTGTCGTTGTCAACCGAAGAAAATATTTTCGCTTATTGTTTTTTCACAGGACTTTGACTGAATGCGGATGTTTGCTTTGTCTGTATACACATGCTAGATGGATGGTATGTACATACATAAGATGTATGCACACACACACACACACACACACATATATATACATGTGAAGTACGTATGCTTTTTTTTGTTTTCTTTTAAGCTAACTTTAATGGAGTATTTAGTGCAAATAATAGAAACATTATGTATACGCCGCATAAGCCAGCGCAATTTATTTATTAAAACAATTTCAAGCGAGCTAAGCCACAAATTCGTATTCGTATGTACATCAAACACACAAATATAAAGCAAACAAACAAACAAAAAAAAAAAAGGAGCAAACCAAAAAGAAGAAGTAGAAAACGACACAGCCACGCCCATCACAGCGCACAGCCGATGGCTTAACGTACTGACTAGACATATGCGACTGTGCAAAACCTTTTATAATGTTAATGACTATGAATTATGACTTATTTTGTTGTTGCTGTTGTTGCTGTTGTTGTTGCTGTTATTGTTGCTGTTATTATTGTTGATGTCGTGCATATTCTTGAACCAACGTACTGCTGCCGGTGCCGGTGCCGCTGCTGCTACTTATGCACGCTGTGATGTTAAGAAAGAAAAACACAAAAGTCAGCACATAAAGTTTAATGGATTCAAAATGGAACGTACCGCATAAAGCACGTCGGCGGGTGTTTGACAGCGGGGGGAACGGTTGCCGGATGATGACGAGTTGTTGCTGTCAACATGACAAGCTCACATCATGCAAAAGAAATTTTTGCTTCGTTTTGTTTTTGCTTTTCCTGTTTGTTTTATTTTGCTTTTGGTTTTTCTTTTTGTTTTTGTTATTTTGTTTAGCATTTTCTTTGTTCTGTTCTGTTCTGCTCTGTTGTGTTGTGTTTTTGTTTGGTTCGGTTTGGTTTGGTTTGGTTTGGTATTGGTGCGTCCTGCGCCACAACGCAGCGCATAAGCACGGTTATGTATTATTTGTATTATGTATGAAATAAGAACAACAATAGCAATAACCAAATGCCAGGCAACAGCAACAGCAACAAATGAAAAATGTTTTATAATTAATACATGCATGCGCATGAAGTTGAAGTTTCTCCTTATTATCGCACTTACAAGTCGACGGCGCAACGCAACGCACAGCGGTGACACGCATTTATGCACAGCACTGTCACGCAGCAGGCGACGATCCTGTACTCCTTAGCACGCATCCTTGTCCTTTTACGCTTTTACGTGCCTCTTGTTGCTTGTCTCTCAGGCGTCGCCTTCTATTTACTTTACATAATTAAATATTATTTTCTTACTCATGGCATTCGGTTTAATTCATTTTATTGCGCTTTGTTGTCTCTGTTTACATTTCTTGCTTATTAACAATATTGTTTCATAATTAAATGGTTTTGTTCGTAATTGAAATGTATTGTTGCCATAATTATTTTCCATTAATCGATTTAATTAATTAATCGTTGTGTTTAATGTCTTTCTTGCACGCTACGCGCTACACACGCCACAAATGTACCGCACGCCGCGGCCTGCACTGAGTTAATTGAGTTTGGCGGTTAATTCTCTTCCACTATTAATACTCGTGCTTTTCATCCTTTCCCCGCAATTAATTGTCATGCCCTGTTTGTGTTTTATAAACGCAAACTCATAAAAAACCGAGCACCAACACTTTGTGGATTGTCTACCGCACACACTCACACACAAACACACACACACACATACAGCTAATGTAAGACTCGACTATGACATTTAGAAAGAAAGCTAATTGTTAGCACGAATAAGTGAACTAAACAGTTGACTCACTGCACATAGAACTCAACTCAGTTTGGACAGCCACTTTGCTTTGACGTAAGTCACAGAAAAAGCCTGCTCAAATATGAAACCTGTTGGACTTCAGCAAACATAACAAAACACGCCAACGACGCTTAAAATAAATTACGGATATTTTACAGCTTTCAATTTGCGTTGACTTAGAAAACGTAGATCATTTATATGAACTATTTTCCAGAACGCTTAAAAATATAAATCAAAGGTAAAAATAAAGACATTGATATTGCAAGTTTCAGCAAAACCAGAAAAACAAAACAAATGTTGTCCAATTATAATATACATTTATATGGCAAGATAAGCAGCCAAGTCATCAGCATGCAGCGTAGAATGCACAAAATGCTGAATGTGGCACAATTGGCTGAAGTTTGTAAGAAAAACATTAGCAAGTTGCTAAGCAGACCTAGAGCACATGCTGCTATGCACTAAAGCTCATTGGGGATTTATGTTTATCCCCAGCAATTTGTTTATCGCTTTCTTGTTTTTGGAGGGTCTCTCGGTGTTGTCGCTGCAGATTAATAATTTTTTAACAAAACGCCAAATGCTTATGGCATTGTGCATGTGACGACAAAGCCGGCAAAGTGAATTTCTCAGCCGCAGATGAGCATTAAGGCAGTACGAGTACCAAGGAGTCAGTAAGTCACTCAGACAGTCAGTCAGTGAGTCAGTCAGTCAATCGCAGTTGCACAACGTCAAGTTAAGCACTCAGCAACCAACAGCAACTCAGCAGGCAGAGCACAATATATACAGCATACTCATCCGCCCATACGTCCATCCGCCCAGCCGTCGAAGCATTCAGGCAAACCATCCATCAAAGTGCGCCTCGAGCGTTAATCGATGTCAAAACATGATAAAGACTGATTGAGTGCTTAATGGCATGGCAAGTTAAAGATGAGCGAAAAGCAGCATATCGATGGTAAGTCCAAAGAAAAAAAAAAACAAAAAGAAACACCAAACAAAAAAAAAGACAACGAAAGAATCAAAGCAAAAGAAAGAAAGAAAAAAAAAAATAGTAAAAGTAAGCAAGAAGCAAAGTATGTGGCAAAAAGCATAAACATAAGCAGAAGCAGCAGCAGCATAAGAAACGCTGATGAATAACAAGCAGCGGCAAGTGCAAAGCAGCAAACCGGCAGCTAGTTTTTATTGTTGTTTGTTGCAGCACGAGTTTAGTCAAAAAAGTCAAAAATAGTGAACAAGGCGCAAGGATCTAAACTTCGACAATGGCCATGTGCTTGATGAAGATTGAGCAGTGCAAGACAAAGATAACAAACCAAATGTGAATATACAAAAAAAAAAAAAACAAAATAAAATGAAATAATAGGAAATATAAAAAACATAAACAACTACAAAATAAAACATATAAACGAAAATATATATGTATATGTATAGTTTGGGTTTTTATTTATAGGTAGTTAGTATTTTTTTTTTTTGTGTTTTTTTTTTTCTACTTTATATTTTTTTTTATTTTTTTTTTGATTTTATTGTATTTTCACATCAAGGCAAACACAGCATGAGTGATTCATTAAAAGCTGCACAAGACACAGCAGGCAGGCAAACTTTTCAGTTTTCAGAAAATAAAAACCGTACTAATAAAAAATATGATTTTTCTTCTGCTACTTGACTGTCAAATTTGCTGTTGTGAAATTTCGTGTTGAGCGTTATTTTGTTATTGTTGTTGTTGTTGTTCTTGTTTTTGTTATTACATCCATGCAGCATATGTATGTACATATGTAGCAGCACATTGCCATAGAAAGCGCAAAGGCACGCTGCGCTGCATGTCAGTTGCTACGTCGCGCTTGTGGCTCAGCTGGCATATATGCGCCAGAGTGTTTATTTACTGCAGGCAATCGCAGCGCATGCTGCCATATATTGCTGCCACTTATATGTCGGAGCTAGCTGCATTCAATATATTTGCCTTGTTCGCACATTTGCCAGTTACGCTGCACAGCTATGCTATACGATGCCTATTTTGTGGCTTATGGCAAGTGCCATACAAATGAAACGTAATCAGTTCTTTTGCATAAAGTTGTGTGAAATATTGAATTAAAGACATAATTGACATATGTTTGTGTTTATGTGTGTGTACAAGAAGCTTATAGTTTTCCTGTTTACACACAATATACAGCTAAAAATTATTTACAGTTGTACACATGATATATCCTGCCACATTACGAGTCACTTAACACACACACACACACACACAAACACACCAGGTGATGTGGCACGTTGTAAAATTATTTAAATCAGGGCTTGCTGAAAACAAATTCATATCGAAATGCGATAAATAGGCTTTCCAGCGAAAGTAAAAAAAACAAAAAAATCATATTAAGAATACTTTATACACATAAATGAAATTGTATATGACGGAATAAGCCAAGCCACTTTATATTGTGTGTCAGTGATTACAGCACGGCAGCCATGATTTAAAATATGTGTAATTACAAGTTCTTAACATGAGTGCAGACAAGTTGCCTGTAATGCTTTGCAGCCCTGTATTTAATGCACACTTACACATACACACACAGACACACACACGTGCATAAATGGCTGATTGCGCAATTTTATGCCTCAAACATAATGATATATTATCAGCAAATAAACGACTGTATCGCACACAAGTATCGGAAAGTCATTAAAATCACATTTAATAATGTAATCAGACTCTAACAAACTCACAAATGCTAGAGAAAGCTCATCTGCGGGTATGTAGTATTAATGTTTCATTAACACAAAATAAAAAATTCATAAAACGAAATTCAATGCCAACAGTGAAGGCGCAAGCTACAAACAACCCACATATTTACTCCTATGCATACACACACACACACACACACACACACACATGCACATATATGCAACACACAAGCTCAAATCATTTACTGCTGCTGCTGCTGCGGTTTCGGCAGCTGATAATATGACAAAGTCAATGGCAATGGCATTGGCAATTGCCTGTCCCATGTTAACCATGGCAACAATGTCGGTATACAACAGCCTAATGGGCTAGCTTGCATTTCAATTAACGACGCTAGCTATGACACGAATGGCATTAAATAATTACAATAATTTTATAGTCGTAAAATAATAACATTTACGTACCAATTTGGATCACGAATCATGACTTGAAAAGCTTTTCAAGTGAAACAAAATTAATGTAATCTGCACAAATAGTCAGCCATGCATGCAGACACACAGATAGACAGACGCACGGACAGACAGACAGGCAGACATACTAACTGACAGCACAACAGCCATGAAACATGGTTAATGACGGAAGTTCGGTCGAAATATTCCATACAAATGGAAGTAGTTTTTTTTTTTTTCCTTTTCGTCTTTTTATTTTCGTTTTATTTCATTATTACTTTGATTGCTGTTGCTATTAGCAGTCGATTTAATTTCATTAGATGCAATACAATTCGATTCGATTCGGTTCGGTTCGATTTGAATTGATTTGAACAAATTCATCGACAATTAATGCAACAACATGCAAACACGCATCAAGATTTCAATTATGTATGTCTTGCTATGTACTTTAATTAGCCATTTGTATGGTATTAATTAATACATTTTCGTGTGTGCTTTGGTTTTCTTGGGCACTTAATGACTTTATTTAGTGATTTTAAATGCAGCCAATCTAAGGCTAAGACCAGCCAACTTTCTGTATTAGTCTACTGTTTGTTCTTATAGTTTGTTGTCAGTTACGGTTCTGGTTTGCAAGTTCTGTTATAAGATCAGCAGTGCAGTGTCCATACTAGGGACAGAGACGGAACAAAGGCTGAGAAAAGTACTTCGCGTAATTTCGATTATCTTATCCCATGCAAACATATTTATAAACTTAACCAGCAAATATATTGTAAAAAATGCTCACTTGAACCATTTAATGGCTACAAACTGTGTCCTTTGTCAGCCTACGCGTTCTTTAAACTATGCCATTTATTAAGCAGACGCCACACGACATTCATAATGGCTATTAATATATTTCATCTTTTTTCCCTTTCGTTTCTTTTCTTTTTTTTTTGTTGTTGTTGGTGACAACTCTTCCCAAAAGCACAGACTTGCTTATGTCGAATGTATGAAGCAACTCGGCGAGAATTAATTCTCTCTGGCCATAAACCAAATTCTGTGGTCAGTTCAGTGCCTTCAGCGCCATCAGTGCTGTTGTTGTTGTTGTTGTTGTTGTCGCTGCCATTTCCACAGCCATTTCCATTGCCATTGCTATGACTGCCTCTGTCTTTGCCTTTGCCTTTGCCGTTGCCGTTACTGTTGCTGTAGCTGCTGTAAGTTTGGCATTTGATGTGTTAATCATGCGTGAAATTAATTCGTTCCACAATGTCTCATTAGTCTGAATTAACTGGTGTGACCTCGTGGCTACTTACGACAACTGAAGCTTACGCTTCCGCCAGTACATTCGCCCGTAAGCAGCAGAACAGCAAAGCAGCGGATCAGCGGTCGACAGTGGCAAGCAAGTTCATATATTATTAAGTTAATCCTTAGTTGGACATAAATTGTGTTCATTTGCCGCAAAACATTCCCTCATCGATGTGAAGTGTGCACTTGTGTGTGTTTGCCTGTATTTGTGCGTGTTTGTGTGTGTGTGTGTGTGCGTGCGTGCGCCGCCAGCTGAAGTGCTTAAAATTAAATAATTAATTAAACTCAAATGAAACAGCCGGATGAGCTAACGGACGAGCCAACGGACCACTGAGCGTACAGACACAACGAAATAAAATTAAACGCAAAATTAAATGCAAGAATGGGACGTTGCCTTCACTGTCTAAATGTTCTATGTTGGCTCTAGCTGCGAACCGGTCAAGGAGTGACTTTTGCGCCATCATCGAATTCAACAACAGTTGAACAATGAATGAGCATGTATGAGTATCTGGATCTGTATCTGGAATATGTAACGGTATCTGTGCATATTTGTATGCGTATCTGCATCTCATTGTATCGTTTTGCTGGCTACTGCTGCCATGGCTATCCTTTGGCTGCTCATCAACAGCCACAGCAGCGCAGCATCACAATTCAAGTCACATCTGCGCTTAGCAACTCATGAATAACGTATTAACTTTTACTTTTCGCTGTGGCAATAGCCGAATAGCCGGGCCTACGTTCGCCGGAGTACGGCCGGTACGGAGTATTCATGGCACACGGGCAGGGCAAGACGACAGAGACAGCGGAAGTGCAAAACCGACTGTTCAATCAAAGTCAGTCAACTGCACATGCTGCGACGACGTGTGACGACGACGACGACGACGATCGCAGCATGTTGTGGCCGATATGTAGTACGACAGGCTGAGCTGGAAGGTGAGTGTGAGGACGTTTCACGAGGATGCGGGCGAGCGCAAGGGCGAAACGAGACAACAACATGTCGTGCACATTTAACTCAAGCTGCCGCTAAATAGGTTTGTAAAATAGCCGGGGTGTTGCCATTTGACCCAATGGTCAGCTAGTCAGTCAGCCGGACAAACAGACAGACAGACAGTTCGTCAATGTGAGGAGCGTGTAGGTGACTTTCCGTGTCTCTTGACTGACAAGTGGTTTTTAAAGTAAACGGATGCACTGACATATGCAAATGGATGCGAACTTATGTGAACTAACTTTTGCTTCTGTATCTCCTGTGATTTATTTTTTTGTTTTTTTCCTTTTTTGTCTTTTGTTTTTGTGGTGAGCTATTTGCATATTTGTTTATTTTTTTTTTTTTTTTGTCCTTTTGTCCCAACCGACTTGTCAGCATGCATGATAAACGTCAACGTGATTGTCCACCTTATCTTTTACTGATGCAGGCATGCGTTTCCCAGCCTATCTCAAATTTAATGAATACACATAACACGAGTATGGCGCGGGCTAAAAAGCTGAAGCTGAATCCAATATAAGCTCAAAACTCGCAAAACATCTCGCTGGAGTTTGGCAGGTTTTACACTCAAGGATCGGCAATGCAGGCGCTTTAGAATATACTGAGATCGCACCGAGCTTAGCCTTATAGACTTCGTTTTCGACTAATTTGGCTAGTTTATTATTTCTTCTTCTTCTACTTCTAATATGTACGTCGTTACTTTCTCGTTGTCTTCTATTTGCGAACTTTCCCCAAGCGATGTACTATTGTCTTTACACATTTAGCACACTTAAATGCCGCTAAGTGCAACATTTGAAATATGAAAAAACCTCAGCATAAAGACACAAACCTTGCAGATCTCATGGTCGGCTGCACAGACAAACAGCAACAACTACAAACAACAGCCAGAGGCATAGGACACAGCGGCAGGCCGCACTGTAGTCAGCGAAAGCTGAGAACGAAAATGAAATAAAAATAATAATAAAATTGAAAAAAATTACTCACATGTGTTTGTGTGCATGTCTGGGAGTGTGTGTAAATGAGCGTGGCAGTCGACATGAGTGTGAGTGTGGGTGTGCATAAAACTTATGAGGTGGAAAAGTTTTTGTTAAAGGTAGGTAAGAAATTTTCTACAAATTCAGCGAAAAATATTTCCAACATATAAAATGATTTATTGGCGTATAAAGTTTCACTTCACTATACGTGTGCAGGTGTGTGTTTCTTATTTTTACTTTTCTTTTGTTTTCTACTTCCTGTGCCCTTAAAGGCAACAGTGGCACATAACGGCTGACATTGAAAAAAAAAAAACAAAAATAAAAAAAACATAAAATTTATTATTAGAGCGGCAGCGCCTTTGTTGGCAAACAAGAAAACTCAATGGTTATTTGTTTAAACGCACATACTAAAGGTAATCTGTTAAGTTCTAATATGTGCATATAGTATGTGCATGCATGTGTGTACATACGTGTATGTCTATATGTAAAATATGTTATATGTACACAAACAAAATGGGAATCCACTGCAAATGCATGCTGTGCCAAACGCACGCGCGCGACTTTGGCAAATCTGAGTCGATTCCTATGCTGCACAACGCGTCGACGCTTCATGAACAAACATGAAGTACTTGGACGACGACAACAACAACAACAACAACAACGACGACAAAAACGACAACGACAGCGATGAGGACTCAGGGCCAAGAGCTTACCAAAGTTCAGTCACGTAACTCAAATAATGAACTTCAATGTATGCTGCTCCTGCTGCTGCTGTATGCGCTGCTGTGCGCGCTGCTCTATCGCACGTTGCAGCAAACTGCACTGCAAAAAAAAAAAAAAACTCAAAACAAAGCCGAAAAGCGAAAAAACACTGCTGCACAAAGCAGCACAAATAAAACCCGAAAAGCAAATATGTGCAGAACATTGCATTATTTTTTTATTATGTGGCAACTATTGACAATAATGTCGACTGCTTTGTGTTTATAAATAAATGAATATGGATCAACAAACAGCAAAGCACCACACTGGCGACACACACCAATGACGTTGACCAACCTAAAAGTATGCTGCACATGCTGTTCTTTTGTTGTCGCCATTGCCATGACACAGACTGAAAAAGACGAACAGAACGAAATCAATTATTGAACACACCAAATTTTGCACAAAAACTCTCCGAAACCATATGCATAATGAGTTTATTCTTTTTTTCAATACTTTTACTAATAAACAATTTTTGGTTTCTTATCTTATCTAATACAAAAAAAACAAAATTATTCAATATTATTGGGTTCAGGGTATTCTATAATCGGTTGCGCTCGACTAAAGCCCCTGCCTTTCTAGTTTCATTTTAGTTTTTATAAAAATAAGTGCACAATTAGTGCTGACTGCTACACAAGAAACTTTCAGCCAGCAGCCGCTGATGAACTAAGGAAAAGTAATCTTGATGATGCGCGCATCCCCATGACAAGCATAATTTGAATGGAGCAGACAAGATGCAGGAATAAAATTAGAGGATTCATTTTAAACAACCGTCCATCGTGTGACTGCTAAGCAAGCATAGAGACATTATGCAATATAATCAAAATTATTATTTTTCTATGTGCTCATGCAGTCGGTCGGCTGCCAAGCTAAACAGCTGACAACAGAATGACATACTTTACTTTTCGGATTTCAACATATTAAATACATAATTTTCGTTGTCAAGTGTGGCAACGCTGCAGCATAAATAAATATGACAGCTAACGAAACCGCGAACAGCGGCTAAGTTGCTTAAAAAAAAAAAAAAATTAGCAGATAAGCAGCAGCAGCGGCCACAGCAAAAAAAAACACATACTGAATTAAATGCACTTGAAGGCACTAGAAAAGAAAAAAACCGACAGCAACAGGACATTAACCTACATTGCATTTGTAACGGAAGTGGCTGCCATGTTGTTTGCCATGTCGCTGTCGCTTGCTATCTCTATTGCACACACACCCATACACCCACGCATACACACATGCAACTCACACGCCCACAACGTCGCATACCATACTCTCTAGTGACACTTTATTTTGTCACCGTTATTTTTTCTTTATTTTTTTGCAACATTTCTATTTTTTTTTTTCTATTTATTTGACTTTTGTTTTTTTCATAAGATTTTTTTACATAAAGTCAAGTCATGCTTATTTTAAAATGCCCCCAAAAGGTTTTCACTTGCGAAAATGAAAGCCAAATGAGATAAATGCCAGCACACACAATCCCACACTCCCACATGCGCACACTCATATCTAATTATGTTAGTACATTGTAGACAAAACTAAAGTAGAAGACCAAAAATAAAAAATTTAATGAAAAGTATTATAAAAAAAATTATAACAAGCCAACAAAAAAAATAAATGGAAATGCCAAGCAAACAAAAAATACATTTTCAAGTATATTTCGCTTTTGTACCATGCACAGAGCATTACGCTGACATTTTAAGTAGTGCGGGGCATACGTTACGCTTTTACGCTTTCATTACGCCGTGCCACGTGCCCCCACTTCCAACCCATCCCATGAAAGTCATCCCATCACATACTAACCCACATATAACGCATAGCAGAGCGAGCGAAAGACAAAAAAGCCGCCACAATGCGCGCCGACCACAAATCTTTGTTTAACGCTGTGACAGCTTAAAATCATTTGCATAAATTTAGACAAAATTAAGCCGCACAAACTGTCACAATTTCAATAAGTAAACAGGCCAAGCCGAGTCTCGTGTTGCAAGTGCAAAGAACGAAAAAAAAACCAAAAAAAAAAAAAAAAAAATTAATAAAAACAACAAAAGAAACTCAGTGAAAAACCGCGAGCAAGCAGGCGACGGTAATGACTATGGCAACAACAACAACAACAACCACAGCTCAAAATGTCTGTGGTTCTA
Source organism: Stegana nigrithorax (assembly GCA_037044495.1). Lineage (NCBI taxonomy): Eukaryota > Metazoa > Arthropoda > Insecta > Diptera > Drosophilidae > Stegana > Stegana nigrithorax. Next base: position 27,708 of record JBAMBQ010004926.1, read on the forward strand.
AGCCAGACAGAGAGACATTTTCGAAAAAAAGAAGACAATAAAAATAAAAGAAAAACAAAAAGCAAATGGGAAAGAGAAAGGGGCGCACAATTTTCGCATGTGGAGTTTGGCTTTTCTTTTTTATTAACATATTATCTTTTTTTCTTTTTTTTCTTTTTTTTTTTTTTGTTCCTGTTGAATTTTCTACTCATCACAAGTAAATAAAACACTTAACCGAATTTTATGCATTGCACTTTTATCCGCTAAATGAAAAATGTGTCACGCCATTAAACCATAAACGCTGACAACGCGCTGATGCCATCAGCACACTACAGAACACAACCCAATCCAAACCAAAGCAATCCAATGCGAGCCAAGGCAAGGCTGAGCAACGCCACGCAACCCAATCCAATCCAACGCAGTCGCCCACACTGCCAGCAGAGCATCCAGCATCCAGCATCAGCGTCAACGTCGTCAGCATCAACTTCAACTTTTGCGCCAACTCAACGAGCTGCGAACACATTAGGCAACAATCGCCCCGCCAGCCCCACCGCCCTCGTCATTGTCATCATCATCATCAAACCGTGAGTTGACTTTCGTGTAGATTTGTGAGACTTTGCACAGATTTTAGACATTTCATTATGTGTAGAGTGTCGCTCGCTCGCTTGCTTAGTTTGCGGCGGCTCGCTCGCCCTGCCGTGCTGCCATGCTGCCATGCTGCCATACTGACTCGTCTCTCTGTCCGTCTGACTGTCTGTCTGTCTGTCTGTCGGAGCGATGTCTTCTTCGTTTCGGGCGCAGCAAACAAATTACTTGTGCTAATGTTGACATTAACCTGTCATTTCGTTGTCATTTTATGGCAATTGCGTCTCAAGTTCTGACTTCCTTTTTTCGGTTTTCGGTTTTTCGGTTTCAGCTTCGGTTGATACTTTACTTTGCTTTGCTTAGCTTAGCTTTGGTTCTGCGGCTTTTCTCTATTTACCAAAAAAAAAAAAAAAAATTATTTTTTTTTTAGACTTAGTGCTTTGCAAATTATGTTTATTAACGTGCACGAGTTCAACAGCAAGCAGTTCTTTTTTTTTTATTTTATTTTTATTTTTTTTTTCTAAGCTTATCTTTGCATTTGCTTAATTTTATTCAAAACAAAGTGGAAGAAAAAAAATTGACTTTTTCGAGCATATCGTTTACTGCCAAGTACCAAGAAGGTGCTGAGATGCATGTTACGCTTATGTTGATTGTCCTTACGCTGCAACGGCAATAACTTAAAGACAAATATGACAACGAACAACAACAACAACAACAACATCGAGAAACATAAATCGAAGAGAAAAACATACTTTTTTTTTCAACGTTTCAACACGTAGCGCGTATTTATTTTGATAAATGTCCACTTTCAACACTTCGCCAACTTGGCTAACGCAAACTAAAAAAAATAAAAAAAAAAATAAAGACACACGGCACAAACCAAGAAGCGTTTAAAAACAACAAAAACCGAAAGTAAAAAAAATAGTGAGCGTGCAAGTAAAACAAGCAAAAGACAGCATAAAATTGTCTGAGTTGTTCGACAAATAAATTGATTGGCCCCTTTAGCACGCATTTGATGAACGCAAAGAAGGAGCAGCACAGCCGTACCCAGAACTCCTTCACGTGCTCCAACTCATGCTCATGCTCATGTACGCACATTGGCAGCCCAATATATATGGATACGTTATATTTCGTGCCATTACGTTACGTTTGACTGCCTCGAAGAGCATCTTAACTCAGCAAGAAAGAATGCTGCGGACACCTTGAGGCAGCAGTGAGCGCGTGTTTGGCGTGTTTGCTTACTTTCTTGCTTTATTCACACACTCATACACACACACACACACAAATAGTAAGACCATTCACTAACAGCATAGCAACACCACATCATGACCAACAAGCCAAGCAATCGAGCAACCAACCAAGCAACTCAACAGCCAAGCAGCCAGATAACCAACCAAACAGTGTTCCGGCATGCGCTTCCAATTTAACGACGGCTTCGCCATCGACACCTCCACGACCGTCTCGACGTCCCTCTCTGCGAGCGTTCTGTGCGTTCGCCTCTGTGCCCGTCAACTTCAGTCGCTGGCATCAGTTGCAATGAAGGCGTACGTGTTCGCACTTAGATTGAACGTGACTACTAAAACTGAATTTATTGAATATTTGCCATTGGGTATTTGATTTCTTATTAACATTTGCCCTCTCAAGCAGCGCCAATGCGCACGCCACCTTCGTTGCCACACCCACACACACATACACACACATACACACACACTCACACTAGCAATCACACGCACACGCTCACGCACAACTAACAGCACAATAATAATAACAACAACAACAATCAACAACAATCAACAACACGTTTGCACTATGATGATTTTGCCATTGCTCTGACGATTTCCAATTCGATTTCAACTGTGAAGACGTTAGCAAATGTTGTCTTTTGATCCATCGTTAAATTGTGGCAACTCATGCTGTTTAATTGCTGCCAAATGACATCATTTGATTTAATATATTGCATATAGCAGCTAAGCTAGAGTATGGCATGCATGCACGGAGAGTTGGAATATTCGCGATAAGCGCTGCCGTGTGTATTGCAGCACAGGCTAGGACTGCAGTGCATTGTGACGGTCTTGTGTATGGCAGTCGCATTATCGCATCTACACGCCCCGCCTGTAACTGCTCTTCAACTTCTAGGCTAAGCAAACCAAATTATTTCATTAACAGAGCTCGGACAATAGCCACAAAGCCATAGACACACAAAGGACGACCGCAGCAGTACTTAGAAAATTGAGAACACATCGTTGACGTTTGGCAATCAAAGCCGGGCCATGACACACCAATGATACACGCAGACGGCAAGACGGCAGCTTTGATCGCATCTGCTGCTTTCTCCGCCCACAATAAGGACTTGAGCGCCTTAGAACTCTGAGAATAATGTGTTATATTTTAAATTGACCCACATCGCACTTTGCTGCTGTCCTTAGGCAGTTATCTGTTAAGATTTCACCTGCGCTGCATAGCGTTTTAAGATAAAATCGTTAGCTCAATGCACAACAATGTCACAAAACTGACTGCTAAATACAAAATTGAAAAATATTTAATTGAAAATGGCACAAAGAACCCAAAACAAAAACAAAAACATAACTTCAAACTTAAAATGATTTACAACATTTCGAATGACAGCAAACAGACCAGCAAACAAACCAACAATAAAACAAAACACAAAAACAGTGCAAAAAATAACAAAAAAGCCAAATGGGAATGGGAATGGGAATGGGAGCAACAAAAGTAGCCAGAACAGAAATGTGTGTGTGTGTTTTTCGTTGCATAATTTAAGGGTTGAGCATAAAGTATGCGAGCGCGGGAATGCTCTTGAACTTTGGCAATGGGCTTTGGCTTTGAGTAAATATGTTAAATAGGCTGCTTGGTCTTTTTCAACTTTTATGTTTTTTTGTTCAAAAATGTTGAAAATATTCAGCAGCAGTTTCTGTTACGTTTGTTTTTGTTGTCCACGGTAGGTCGGTTGCTTGGTTAGCTCTTGCGGTTATATATCGTTTTCATTTCATACAATTCCATCTTTTAACCGCTCACTGCCGCCGATGTCGCCACCGCCATCGCTATCACCATCACCGTCACCGTCGCTGCTTACACAAACGCTCAGGCTGGCTCACGCTCAATCCGCACCCTACGCATACGCGGCGTGTCTGTTTCAGCTTCTTAACATAACGTAAACTTTGACAGGAAACACCTGATTCGTAAAATATTGAAAAACTTTTCAGATCATGAAACATTATTTTTGCCTTTGTTGATTTGTTTGTATATGTTATGCTGTATTTTGTTTCTGTTTTTTTTTTTTTTTCGTTTTCTCCGTTTGCTTTTCGTTTGCTTTACTTTCACCAGCTTCCTTTCGTTTTCTTGTATTTTTTTTTCTTGCTTTTTGGTTTTTTGTGGTTATTATACACTATTATGCTCACGTTTGCTGTTGTTGTTATTGTTATTATTGCCGTTGTAGAATTTTGAGCCGATATTAAATTATTGCAAAATAAATGCAAATTGAATTTCTCATGCATAATTTGTTTAGCCATTCAAGCTTTTTCATACTTTGACTTTGATGTTTGTTTTTGTTGTTGCTGTTGTTGTTGTTATTGTTGTTTTATGTTTCTTTTTGGCATTTGAAATTTGTAAATGTGCTTTGAATTTTAATGTGTACAGCAACATTACAACAACAACGAGCAAATTATTGTAATGCCATACAGCGTACAGCCAAGCTGCTACAAAAAAAAAAAATAAAAGAATGAAAAAGTAGAGAACAGAAATGAAAAGAGATAAGATGAGACGAAACAAATGAAAGGCCCACAGACGCCAAAAGACATTTACCTTGCTTTTTCATATTGACATGACGCGCTGACACAAAGCAAAAGTTTTGGCATATTAGCAAAAGTTTCGCTTAAAGTTATGCCAATATTTTTATTTTTTTCTCTTCTTTGTTTTCTAATGTGTTTTCGTTTATTTAGTTTGGCTTATTTACTTCAATCAATGCAAAGTTTGTGTTCTTTGTCATTCATTATGCGGTAATTAAGTCACACTGTTTTGACTGAGTGTTCTTTGAGCACGTCTCGAGTTGGCTTGTTGACACCATTATCATCATCATCATCATCAACGTCATCGTCACCGTCATCGCCTTTGTCACTTTCACTGCCCGATGGCTTGCCTATGTATTTGTTTATTGCATGCTTCAAATTGCTGACATACTTCTGTCAAAAATTTGTCAATTTTCATTTGTGCATTAGTCAAGTCATTTCAATTAATGGACTTTGGCCTTGCGTTAATAGCAAAGTAATTTTAGCTGACTTTGAATTAATAGCCAAGGCGGAAATAACTTGTTGTCATACTCAGAACAGTATGGCTAACTGCTGTGTGGGCCTCACTGTACTGCCGCAGCAGAAAAATGCATTATGGCAAGCAAAATGCTTAGCATTGACAGCGTCAAGCCACACTATGGACTAACACAAATATTGCGTATACGCCACGTTGTCGCTATCGAAATGAAAACGCTACAAGCGTTACAACAAAAGCTGCCGGAAAATACACAACCAACTGACAGACAGCAGACACATACAACTGCGTGAAATGCGCAAAATGTACAACAAAGTTGTGACGGGAAATTGGCATTAAATTTATAGACCAAATACAAATTTCAGTTTCCGGCAGTGGAATGTCCCTGAGATAATAAAAAACAATAACAACAACAAGCATACAGAAAAATACCGCATGTGGCGCTTTTGAATGTTTGAACGAACTTGCATTGACAACGCAAAGCATTGAGGTGACCAAACGTTTTTTGATTCTGACAAAAAACTGAAAAAAAAAATAATAAATAGAAAAAAATAAACAAAATACAATATTTATGAAAAGCAGAGCAAAATACTAAAAAAGAGTGAGTGAGAGAGTAAGGGTGGCAAGAAGCCAGTGGGAGGGCAAGAAGAGATAAACAGTGGGACCATACTTGTATTTTGTATGACTTTAGCCAGCGGCCAGAAATGTGTCAGCACAGAAATTGTTAAAACTCGCATACATTTTTTGCCTTTTCGTATGTTTAACATTGCTTATGCTGACTGCAGCCGGAAGTTGCCAAACTTGGTGCAGCAGCAGCAGCAACAGCAGCAGCCACAACGAAGACTGCTGTGAGGCTAAACGCTGGCATAGGATGCCATGGCGTGTGGCAATATTGACGTCGGTTGCTTGGCATAAAAGCCAATGGATTGTGGCGTTCTTAGAAAAATACGCATGCTGCCCTGCTTTGACGTCACAGCCGTGGCCATTGCCAGAGCCATGGACTTGGCAGGCATGCTTGCGTAAATGCTCGTCAAAGCAACAACTTGAAGTTTACGTAACGAATTTAAAGTTTTGCCACTAAGCTCAGACCACTTCAAATGCTCGCCCTTGCACACATTCCGACCCGCGCTGCCATTGTGTCTGCATCTTTGAATGTGGCTGCGCTGCGCTTAGCTGAGCTGCGCAAGTTGTTGATTATTTGGATTAACGCTCCACTGAATGAGTGCGACGTCGATACGTATGTACGTACGTACATTTTGATTGTTGCGCGCACTTGCACTTGCCAAAACCACGAAAGCCATCACACAGTCCCGCACAGCCCACCCCCAGCACTCTACCGAAATGCCAGACCCAAGCCGCGCCACTTCGCATAAGCATCGCACAAGTTCGCTGTTGATGCAATTCAATTGTTCAGAGTGCGCGCAAAAAGAAATGAAAGAAGCAACAAAAAAAAAAAATAAAAAATCAGAAAGAAATACCAAATATACAAAGAAAAAAACAAAAAAAAAAAAAAAGGGCAAATACAAAATGGTACAAAAAAAAAAAAACAAAAAAAACCCAAGTCCTGCAACGTGGAACGTGGTATGCTGTCGTTTTGCTTAACTTGCTCACCGCGTGCCTGCGTCGCTTCGCTCCGCTGCTGCGCCATGCTTTGCTTTTATCGTCTTTGCATTTCGTTTCGTTTCGTTTCGAACGGCTCCGGCTTGTGCAAAAAAATGTTTGAACTTTAAGAAGCGTGAAAAAAGACGCAGCAGTGAAAAACAAATTGCGGGTAAATGTGATTTGACGCTATTATTATTTGTTGTCGTTTTCGTCGCCAATCCAGCACGGCCACCACCAACGATGCCGCAGCACCACAGCACCGCAGCACCGCCCACCGCGTACCCTTGCGGCGCAGCGTAGAGCAACGCAATCGACAACATTTTCGTTTTCGCCAACATTTATTCAGATACTTATCACTCTCTTTTCAAAGTTTGCTTAATAGCCTGGAAGTTTTTAATGAAATGCTTTGTCGTTGCTAAAATGCTGCGTTTTTCTTTCTCTCCTCCTACACACTCCTTGCGCCTTCCCTACTTTTTTTTACACTTTTCTACTTCCTAAAGCATTTCACTGTTGTTGTTGCTGATATTTTGTATTTTTTTTTTTTGTTTTTTTTTTTTTTCTACTTTCAACATTTCTTTCCGCACTTTGGTTTTGGTTTTGGTTTTGGTTTAACTAGTAAAGCATTTGTCTCGAGATTTCTTTTATAGCCGTGTATTTTTCGTAGTCAGTGCAAAAATATTTTCAAGTTATCAAACTAAAAGTAATGAAACTGCTTTGAACACGCATTGAACACCCCAACCGCATACGCAGCAGCTTACCGCCTTCGCTTCCCATCCCTTGCCACTTGCGGCCTTGCCCAGCTTCGGCTTGACTTCATTTGATTGGGTCTGGCTTAGGTCTGCAAGAGCATGGCATTAAAGCATTTTTGTGGCAAATTAACTACAGAAATAAATACGAGTTATTATACGGACACATTTGCGCAGACTTCAAATACCCAGTGACTCCTTGCCAAGGCCATCAGGCATGGCTGCTCGTACGAGTATAAGCAATGCTAAGCGACAATGTATCAGTTCGTGACAAGCTTCAACATTGAGCTACAGAAATCGTTAGTATATCAGCATAATGCCATAAAATGATCGCAGATTATCGGCTAACTATAAGAATTTATTTTTATTTTTTTTTTTTTTTTTAATTTTTCCTATATTTTTTGCCATTAAGTCAAGCCTAATATGGCATATGTGAGGTTATATAAAATTGCATTGCATATTTCACTGTTCATAGGCCTATGACCTTTAAAGCGTTTTTGCATGTCATGCGTTTCAGAGCCTACATAAGGTGTTCAGTTGAATTGTGCTTTATTGTTTAACGCACGCAAAGCAAGTTATTCGCCAGCGCACAGAACACACCACATATATTAAAACATATAATGGACACCTACTCAAATTATTAAAAAAAAAAGAACTGCCACGTGGAACAGTAAAAAATGGCAACCAAAAAAAAGAAAACCTCGTAAAACAATATAAAATGAACAAAAATCTGTCCCATGTCAAAAATCAAGCAAGAACAGCGAGCCAATCCTTAAGCTCAGCCAACCCATAGCCCTGCTACCCTACCCTGCAACTTACACGAATGTTGCTTCTAGCAAAGGCGCAGACCAAGCCATGTGATATCACCAACAGACGGCGCAGTTAGCTGGTGCGGAAGTGCCTAAACGATCGCTGTAGCTACGTATCAAATGGCTGACAAACCTATACACGGAATTGTAGAGCCATGCATTGGTTGGTTGTGTAGAGCAAGCAGCTGAATAGCGACCCAAAAATAAAGAGTAAAAAAACAAAACCTGCTACGAAAAGCAACGGCTGGCCAAGAATGGAAAACACGAGCACCCGAATCAAGTCAAATTTAATTCAAAAGGTGAAATGTCACACTTGTTTATTAAAAAACAAAAACAAACAAAAAGGTAAAAATCAAAGAAGATGGAAAAAGAAATAACGACGGCAAAAGCCAACACAGAACTCCAATAAGACAATGTAACCAAGTATTTCAATTTTTTTTTTTTTTATTTATATATACATAAATTTTTTTGTAACATTTTTTATTTTTTTTTATTTTTTTATTTTTTTTTTTTTTTTTTTTTTGACAACGCTGCTCTGCTGACATTTGTCTTTGCTTGCTTGCTTTAACGGATTGACGTTTTGTGCGTTCATCGTGCTGCGTCCTGTGTGCTGCGTCCTTTTTGTTGTGGCTTGTCTAGCAAACAGCAAGCAAAAGATTAAATGTTTATTTTCAGGGAAATTAATTTGCTCGAGTATTAAGTTTGATTTTAATAAACTGCCCGGGCGAAACTTGCACTTGGACTGTATACGCTCCATCATACACACATACATACTCAAACGAATACATACGTACGTACATCAGCAGACCATCAGCCATACAGTAGTCCGACAGTCCAACAAACCGAGCAGACCGTTCGAGCATACCTACTTATAAACTTCTCTCGCACTTAATAAATGCGAACTTTTGTGCGTTCCTTTGCACAGTTTCGCATTCGCCTGCTGGCGTGGCCCTGCCCAGCACACTACCTCATTTTGGTCCCTGTGCCGCTGCCGTTGCCGCTGCTGGTGTCGTTGCCGTTGCCGGTGCCTGTGTCAGTTGTCAGTGTCATGGCTGTGTGGCATAAGCGCAGACATTTGTCATTTAAGTGAGCGCGCACATTGCTGGTCGCCGGTCTCTGGTCTCTGGTCAGGCCAACTGCCACTACTACCCAGCAAACACCAGCCACCATTCACTGCCCACTACACACTAGTCACTGTAAAATATATTTCGTCACTCGCTTTTTTTCAGCAGACTGACCGACTAACCACTCGCCTTTGCCTTTGCCTTTGCCTTTGCCTTCGCCTTCCTTATTTTTGTTTTTTGATTTTTTATTTTGTTTTTGGTTTCTGTTTTTATTTTCCTTTTTTTTTTTCTTTTGCTGTTTCTTTGTTATGAACATGACAGTCACATTAATTTTGTGTAGAACTCGTAATTAAAAGAGAAAGTGTTTAACAAGACGAAAATATAGCATAAGGAGCAGCAACAGCACGAAGTGTTAGCCTTGCTTGGACGCAGTCGAAGTGATACTGTGGCAGTGGCAGCAACGACGACATCAACGCAGGCGAGCATGCAAGTGGGGATGCAAGGGCGGGTCCGGATGACAGCAAGTGCACGCGTTAGGCAGTTAGAGTATGTCTCATTACTGTCCCACTTGGAATTTGCCTTGGCCTTGGCTAGGGCATGGGTCTTTGGGTTTTCACTGTGCGCACACAGCCGCTTGTCCCTGCGAATAGATTTATGATGAGGTCATTAATTATGTGCAGCTTAGACGGCAACGCGTGTTAAGTGTGCGTTTAACAATTAAAATTGTATGACGAAAATATGTGCTTCAAAGTAACGTAATGTAACTCAACGTAAAGTAACGAAAACGAAAGTCTTAATTATGATTTTTGCACATTTTGTGTCCATGTGTCTGCTGCGCACACTTGAGCACACATTCCGTGCCCATTGACTGGCCTAGTTTTCTAATGAGCAAACTGGCACAAAATTGAATCCCAATCGTCGTCTGTTTGCATACTTGACGAGCATGGTATGAGTATTCTAATTAACCAATGCCGCCATACGCATAAATCCAAAGTAATTTCAAGCCAGCAAAGGCAACTGAAGAAAGCAATTTATATAAATCTTTATCTACATGTTAATTTAAACGAGGCAGCAAAATTGCAATACAAAGCAACAAACAAACAAAAGACAAAAAGCCAACCAAAACAAAAAAAAAAAAAACAAATAACAAAGAAAACAAAAACACAAACCAGCAGAAAGAGACAAAATTATATAAAATAAAAGCCATGACTAAGACGAAGAGCGAAACCGAAATTGTGAAACTGAAACCAAACTGAACCGCAACGAAAACCTGATAAAACGCAATCGAAATAATAGCTTGAATAGGGTGTGCTCAAACTATTGACGTTGCTTTTAGCTCTAGGCCAGACCGAGCAGGATAAGCTAAACTACAACACACACACACACACACACACACACACAAACACTCACACACACATATACAGATGAAATGCAATAAATGTAACGTACTTACGGCAAAGCAGCCGAAGGGCGCAGTGCGACAGGCGACGCAGAACGAAGAACGTAGAGCGGAGAACGCAGAACGCAGGACACTCGCGCGCTGGCAAGCAACATTTGCGCTGCGAATAATAATAATAAAAGTAAAGTATGTTGGCTCGTGGCTTTTTTGGCAGTCAACGAATATAAATCCTTTAGGCGCAACGAACTTGCGCCAGCCGGCAAGCCACTCGCAGCAAACGGACGAGCGCATTCCGTCTTCAACGCATGTCCTGTGTGTGTATGTGCATGTGTATGTGTGTGTGTGCCTAAATATGCGCTGAGATGGGTTGGGTGTAGTGCGGTGTGGTGTGGTGTGTGTTTGGCAGACAACGTCTAAACAATTTTCTGCCTTGGCAATTTTTATTACCAAGCAGATAACTAAATCGATATTGAATGTTTCTTTTGCTTTCGCCAGTGCGGCATTTTAACAACGACTCTTTGACTCTACGACGCTGCTCTGCAACGCATTGCCCACCCAAGGCTGGCAAACGAACGTCAGCCAACCAGCCAGCCAGTCAGCTCAGCGGCGCAGATACGCGCCACACTTGGGCAAGCAAAAAATAGTTGGATTTATTAAAGTGTGCAGCAAAAACTGTGCAAAAATTCATTAATGCTGTCAATGGTTTCTAATTTCTATTTCTATTTTGTTTCTTTAACATTTTTTTTTTTTTTTGTTGTTTATTTTTTGTTTTCTTTATTTTTTTATGTTTTTGTGTAATTTGGTTTTTGTTTTTACTGCTTGGGCTGTGTGTACTTCCATTGTTGCTGTCTGTCTATGAAAATGCATGAAATCAACAAGGAAAACTCTTTGGCAAAAAATGCGTGGAAATAACTTTCTGCGAAAGTAAGTTTTCTAATTAAAACAACAAACAAGTCAACAAACGAATGAACAAACGAATCCACAAACAAGCGTACAAAGCAATGTGTGTGTGTGTGTGTGTGTACATGCCGAGTATATGGCAGAGTCAAGGCTGTAGCTGAAATGCTGATACTCCTACGCAGCGTCAGCCATACACGCAGCAGCAGCAGCAGCAGCAACAACAGTCACAGCGTCATCCATAGCAACAGCTTTCAATTTACCATTTGTTGTTGTTTTTCTTTTTTTTGTTATTCTTGTAATTGTTGTTGTTGTTGCCATCAGTGACCAGCTTTTAACAAAAAACATATGGAAATGTGCTTATCACACAAACAGCCAAAGTAGTCAAAGAATTCTCACCAACAAAGCAACCCGTTCCCAGCACACCACACTACAACACAGCACAGCACAGCATATCGGAACACAGGACACTGCGCTCTGCTGTGCTGTGCTTTGCCACATCGCATTCGGCAGGCAGTCACTTAAGCTTGCTCAGTGACTAATTTGGTTTTAACACACCACTGAAACGATTTCAAAACTAGCTTCGCAAGATGCTAATTCGTTTAAAAACTTCTACGCAAAACTTTAGCAAACCCGGATATCTGTTAGCGTTTAGTGCGGACACCATCCACAGTTGACTGACTTCAATTTTGAATATTTTTTCTTTTCTTTTTTTCATTTTGTTAACTATGCTGCCATTGCTGCTGCTGCTGCTGCTGCTGTTACTGAGACATCATCACAAATTATTATTCGTATGCAAATGTGTGTTTGTTTACTTTTTGCTTTTGCTTCTATTAAATCTACGCTACTGCTGCAGCTGCTGCTGTGGCTCTGGCTCTGTCTGCTGCGTTCTTACACTTACACTGATTTCATTTGTTTGCGGATATGCAATACTCAAAACTTTTCGTACGTTGACGTTATACCGTGCGCAGTATGATGTTGTGCAAACGCTGCGAAGATCTTGCTACTACTCAGTTACCATTATCATATGTGTAAAGCGACACCGCAGATCGGGTTCTGTAATGCAAGCTAAAATATGCCGCCCACTGCTCATTTACATATATGATCTTCACTAGAGATCAGTACTATTCAACTATATGCTGCACCTTTGGCTGCTAAAAAATAATTTGAAATAATCAAGTTTAAGCCTCTGTTCATTGAAAACATGTGACAACATTTAATATATGTTTATATATGTACATATGTATGCATTTATATAGAATCAAATATTACAAATTCGTTAAAAACATTATTTTTTGTTTTTTTTTTACGTTATGTTTTTTAGTTTCATGAATCTATTGTCGCATTGTGAATTGCTCTTCATTTAAATTGTTAATAATCACTCAGTGTATCATACTTAGCATATAAGCGATGCCCAATTAACTTGCAAATTTTTCACATAAATGTTGAATTTTTATGTTATACTCGTAATGCACGAACATATGCGCATATGCGTTTTGTCAACGTAGGAAGTGATTTTATTTGCATAAAATGTTTTAGCTTTTGAGCACTTTTGTCTAAACTGCAAAATACATCATCATAATATTGTAATTGACTCAATTACGTAATACTCGCATAGATACTCAAGCACATGCCACAACAATTCATTTCAGTACAGTTGTTAATAGTAACTGCCAAGGAAAGTTAACTATTTTTATAGGCATAATTGCAAACTTATATAGACAAAGCTTGCGATCGCAGTGCAACAGATGTCCAAGTTTGTTTCTTGAGTCTTTTGTTTATCGGTGCTTTTTTTTTTTTTTTTTTCTTACTGCTTAAGCAAAAGACGAATTCCATTAGTTTGCTACCTCAAACCAAGCATAATCTTAATTTATATTTTTTTTTTTTTTTTTTTTTTTTCTAGTACACCTTTGCACATACCTAAAACTTTTGCGAAACAGCAATAGCATTGCATTTAATGCAACTGTACTCCTCCCCTTTACGTACATCATTGCCTTGACACTTGCTAAATTTTTAATTTTAAATTTTATCAAAGTGAAACATAACACTTACCTCTGCCATGACGATCGGATATATCCATCGGACAGATTCGAATTTCTCCAATCTAGAACTGTCTTGCTTATGGAACATCAACTCATCGTTACTGACATTACAACAACAATAAAAACTCGGAATTAATTCAGTTCCTTAGTTTTTTTTTTCTTTTCTTTTCCTTCATACATTTTTTTTCCAATTTTCAGTTGCATATCCTATGACTTGCTTTATATATTATATAAGATCACTACAATGAAAGTAAGTTGGTAAAAGTGAAAAAGTAATAAAATTAATTTAAAATGTTGCCAATTTGTAAATAATACTCTTCACGCAAATTGCTAGCCCTAATTAAAATGGTAACTATGCATATGTCGATTTATCAGATTTTTCCTTCATAATGGCAATGCTGCACTTAGAGAGCAAAGAGAGCAAATTACCTTTTCTTTTTTTTGTGGTTTTTGCAACACTGTGGAAGTTTCGGTTGTTGTTGTTGTTGTTATTTTTCTTGTTACACACATAATACATTGTAGAGAGATAAAGCCACATTGTGCAGGTGCTGGTTGTCTGCTTTAATCCTTTGCAATTCATTTGAACTCGCACAGTTCACAAGGTCTGCCATGGTTATCGCAACTTAAGCTTCACCTATGACAAGCACTAAGACTATGTTGTGTAACTGTTGCCTTTTGTTAGTGTCAGTGTTGTTATTGCTGTTGTTGTTGTTGTGGGCATTGTTATTGTTGTTGATAGCTTCGATTGAAAGGACATGCGTTTTTATGTGCTTAAGTATGATTGATGGCACATAACTAGACAGAGTTCTTGTGGCTTTGCTGTTGCTATGCTGTTCGTGCTTATTGTTGTGGCTTTGCTGTTCTGGTTATTGTTGTTGTTGTTGCCCGTCCGTTTGTTGCCTTTGTTAACGTTGTTGATAGTCTCGTGTATATACAACAAATTGAGGTGTGTTGGCATTTTGTAGCAATCAGATTGTGGCCAACGTCATCATATGTTTGAGCCAAGCAAAAACCGAAATCAAAACAAAATAAAACGAAAGCAAAATCCCCGCCCTATCAGCTCACAAACAAATCATTTTACGACCATTTTACGCTAAAAGCATTGACTGTACCTGCGCATACCTTTAAAGACTTTATGCATTACGTATGTATGTGTGCACTTATATATAAATGATATTCTACATTGAAATCAATTCGCTGTGTAAGCTTTGGGCTTTCAATTTGACTGCGAGCACTTGGATTGTGTCGCATGTTTTTTTTCTCTTTTTTTTTATCTTGTACATACATTTGAGTTGTTAATAATTTATTTATGGATTCAATTCAGCTAATTCACAAAGTCGCCAATCGACGACGATTTGCGGTGCACGAGGAGAGAAGGGGAAAAACACTTTAGGCGCATAATTTGCTGAAATAAACATAAAAGTTCATATCATCAATACAAATACGAGAAGATCCACTTTGCGTCGACAATTCCAATTACTATGCACCCCAGTGTATATGGAATTGTGCTGCGTAACTTAGCCCAGCAGCTTAGCTTGGCTTAGCACTGCTCACTCATGTCATTATGGTCCTGCGGCGACACACACACACACACACATACACACGCTTACACCCCTCAAACACACACACAAGCAGAAGCACACGCACCCGCACACGACTTAGCAATGTTAATATTTTTGCTTGTCTTACAAATCAAATCAATCTCATGGCACAGAATTGTATCTATTACGTTGACGGCGGCATACACTTCCCGCCCATTGCTCATAGATGAGCTGCGGGACTTATGTATGTATGTATGTTTGTGTGTTTGTATAGTGTAAATCAAAAAAAAAAAAAAACCAAAAAATATATGTAGTCTATGAGGATGAATAAAAATAATAGAAAAAGAAATAAGCAGCATTGCGTAACCTTGATGAATGTGTAAATATTTGTAATGTCGCATAGCCAAGCGCTAAATAGCATAAAATTTGCATACATTTGTAGGCTAATAAGCAAAATTGTTTGTGGCGGCAGCATTGACAGCAATTTCCTTTTTGCTTCTCTGTTGCTTTGCAGTTATTTTCGTTTGTTTTGTATTTCTTATTTTTTTTAACTTTATGATTTTTTCTGAGGACAACCGAAGTGCAGCTAAAGCACAAAGACGCCGCAATGTGTATGTGTGTGTGTCTGCGTGTGTATGTACATATTACAGTGCATAAAAAAATTAATCCTACTCGTAGCAAAACAATTTCATTTCTCAAAAGCATCACAAACAACAAAGCATCGCAGCGGTAAGCTTTTTTTTTTAATTTTCTATTTTTTACAACATTTACTCTTTCATCTTGTTAATACGTCATGCAGAGCAGTTCCTTTAGGTATAATGAATGAAGCATAAAGTTTGTAATACACTACAAAGTGTCGCTAGGTGATTAGGTGCCATTCATTATGTCATTCTTGAGTTACAAAATAAAAAACATAAAGTTTACGTTGGGTAAGCCAAATAACCTTCACTTTTGAGTTTGTTCTTCTTTTTGTAATGCATATGGCAGACGTGATCCTGATGCACAGTTGTTTGTGTAGAGTGAAAAAATTGTGTTGCAGCCGATGGGACATGTTTTTCTTGTTTCAGTGTGATTCATGCTTTTCTGCAGTTTGCTGTGCTGCAAGTGTTGGTTTTTTTGCTTTTTTTTTGTTATTTCCATTTTTTGCTTTTTTAATTTGACTTTTTTAATTTCTTCTTTTTTTTTTTGTTTTTTGTTTTTACTTGCGTTATGCTCGACTCTTGCTGCGGTTTGTTGTTGGCATAATTGCATTTGAATCGTTGCTAATTTTACAAACAAAAGCAAGCCAGCAACAAACAGAAGCAACGATGGCAATGGCAACGACGGTAACGATGGCAACGAGTGTCAAGATATTTGCTCATGCCACTTCCCATTCTTGTTAAGGCGCATGCATTGTTGCCTATGCACACGGCAAACAATTGAAAAATGAACTCAAAAACAAACAAAATTGTGCCAAGGTTTAAGCCATTTAACACAAATGCTTCACACCTGTCACATCGTGTGCTGTCGCCTGACACTAGAAAACTTTAAGCACCAAATAACTTAAGCACAATTTTAAATACAAATGCAAACGCAAATCTTTTCTTTTTTTTTCCCCTTAAATATTACTAATTATTTTTAATTACTTTATGTTCGGAGTCAATATTTAGCAGAAAGTCACTTTAATTCAAAGAGATTTATAAGAAAATATGCAAACAATTGTCTGCATTGCCGCATTGGCATCAAGGCGACATTGACTTGAGAAAATACTTTAAGCTGCGGCATACTTGAAGGCTTGTTTTTGGTTTATTTAAATATTCTACCCTTAAAGACATCGCTGCACACTCGCACACACACACACACACACACACACACACACACATGCACATGCACATGATGAATAAGAAAGCGTAATAAAACACTAGGCTTGTTGTTCATTTCAGGCATACTGTATGTGTTGTGGCCATTGTTGTTGCTTTTAATGAATTAACAAAGAAAACAAGAGTAACAAATAGCAGCCGAACAGAAGAAGGAACAACGAGTTGAAAATGGTTTTCTGTGTCATTTTATACACATGCAGGAAAAAGATCTTAAAAGCTACTTTTAACCACAATTATGTAAATAACACAAGAGAACAACAGAGAAGAAGCCAGCATTGTATGAACAAAAATAATAATGATAACAACAACAACAACAACAACAACAACAATCAGCAGCAGAGGTACCAGCCACAACAGCAGCAGAAGCAGCAGCAGCAGCATGAGACAATGATGTTGTTGCCCTGCGACATATAAAAGCCGCATTTAAGCACACACGCAGATATCGCACACCATATACTCATAACAAACACAGCCAACAACAACAGCAACGACGACGACACATAACCACACAACTCTTATAGAGACATTATGGGAATATAAACTGCTGTTATACTCGTATCTGCTGCTGATGCTGCTGCTGCTGCTTCTACTGCCGTTGACATTCATTCACTCGACAACGCATAAGCACCCACACATCGCACAACAATAATAACAATAACAACAAGAACAACAACAACAACGATGATGACGATGACAACGATAACAAGACAACATTAACTGAGAATTCCGTGTCTTTGTCTCGGTCTACTTAACTCTGCAGCAGCAAGTCTGTCCAACTGCCTGCCTGCCTGCCTGCCTATCTGCCTCTTTGTCTGTCTGTGCGTTTGTCTGTCTGGCTGGCTGCCAGTTTGTCTGTCTGTTGGCCGGTTTAACTTGCTCAGGTGTTGCCGACTGGCTCTGATCTAAGAGATCATAATCAAACGTCCTGCTGACAAATGTTGAGCCTACAGCATAAGCATAAGTAGCAGCAGCAGCATAAGGAGCATTTGTCAACAACATTTGTGTGGATGCGGTGAGCAAAAACAATAAACACATACACACACACACACAAGCACTAAGCAACAAGAACGAGGCACGAGTCAATGACAGGCGGACAATGTGCACAACGAGGTATGTAATTGAAATAATAATAATCAAGAGCATTACAATGACAACAAGAAGTATGCCCACCAAGCGGCAAACTGTATGACTTATTTTTGTTGTTTGATATGATTATTTTGCATATATGTACATACACATGCACATGTAAATCTGCCGTACATATACACACACATACATGTACTATAGACACTTTCACATGCACGCATATGTTTATACAGGCGTGTAACTTAATTCCCGTGGCATTGCTCATGCACATACACACACACACACACAGGCACAAAAATGTATGTGTAAATTATTTCAAAATTTCAATGGTACCAAAACTAACCGCATGAGTTATTATTGAAAATGGTTTCAAGCGCACAAACAACAACAAAATCAAACCAAACCAAAGCAAACCAAAGCAAGGCAAAGCCAACTAAACTCAACTAAACTAAACTCAACAAAACTAAACACTATTAGCTTTAGTAAAATAATATTTTTAGCTAATCAAACAAGATATAGAAACACAAGCAAACACTCGTCCATCGGATATCGCACAACGGACAACGGACAACGGACATCGCAATCGCACAAACAAATACCATATGGCTTAAATATTATTGTTACTTAGGCTAGTTAGCGCCATTTCACTTACACGCACATTCACGGATGTTGGCGCACTGACTCATGCCCTCATTCACACATTCACTCACTCACTCAGCCATGATGACTTTATGTGCAAAGCTATCTGGTTGAAATATTTTTGAAAAACCTCAAACATTTCATTTGTTTTGAATCTGTTAAACAAAAAAATAAAAATAAAATAAAAATCACATACACACACACATGCACACACACACATTTTTTTGGGTTAAATATTGAGGGAAAAGTTAAAGCCACAAAAGCAGCTTCAAGGGAGTTTTACGCTTACATGTGTGTGTGAGTGAGTGTGTGTGTGTGTGTGTGTGTGTGCGTATGCATAAAGTACACACTCACCACATGCACACAGCTCATGCGGCACATGGACAAACCATTCAGAGCATCTACAAGTAACAGCGTGACGGCGAGCTGAGCTGCGCTACGTTGTACTGTGGCAAGTGGGGTGGTGTGGGGCGGTGTGGAGCGGAGCGGTGCGCTCAAATGGTATTTTTAACTGCATGCGCATAGTTGGCCTTGTTAGAGTATTTAACCAAAGCAGCAACGCAGCCATTGACGTTTGGCGTTGGGCGGTGGGTGATGAGGAGTTGGGGGTTGGGAGTTGGAAGCTGAAGGCTGTTTTGCATGGCTGCGGCAATGTTAAGCGGTATGGCACAGCCGCAACCGCAAAAACTTTAGCTTGCATTATGTGTGCATGACTGTGGGCCAGTATGTTGTTGTTGTTGCTGTTGTTGTTATAGCTGCGCCAGAGTAGCCGTGTGCAGCGAGCTAACTATAAGCATAATGTTTTCCTAGCGCGGATTTGTTAGACATCAAAGTCGTAACTGAAAGCAACATGAATAAAATTTTTTTTTTCCCCTTTTATTTTTCTCTGTTTTTATTTATTTATTTAACAAAAGAAAAATAAAAAACATTTACTAAATACACGCCAGCTCAGAACATTTATGCGCACTTTGGCATTAATTTGCAAAAACAGATAAAAAGATGAAGCGCAGCATCAAATGCAAAATTTCCATAGAATAAAGTATAATGAATGGAAAATCAGAAATGTAAGGACCAAGCTGCTGAAAGGTCTTTATGATGACGTGTTGCCTCGCAACGGCTTTGAACTATACAAACGTGACAGTGATCTACTCCGTCTATTATGTTAGGCTTACAAAATTCATTCATTAACTCTTGAACAGCTGTGGCATTGCAGAGACAACAGAGTCAGAGCATCCTCCACGTTAGCCAATTAACTACAGGTTCACTTTGTCGCAAAGGTCTTTCAATTTGTGCAGCGATAGCCATTTTATTTTTTTGTTTTTTTTTTTTTGTATAGCATTTATTTTATGTCAACTTAAAGCGCACAGCCATCATCACTCGACTGTCTTTACTCATATATAAGTCAACGCATAGGAGCTGACTACTGCGTACTGCTAAGCTCAACTTCAACGCGTCTCTGTAGTAAATGCAGTTCTGATATTGGCAAACAGACTTATTAACTATAGACACACACAGGACAGCATAGCTTCACACATTTGTAGCATAGCTTATGATGTCAAATAGTTCGAAATTGCAGCGTTGAGACATGACAGCAACGCTTGCATACGATACCTCAGCCAGCCGACGTTGCGCATCGCGGCTGTTTGCCTGCTTCCTTTGCATGCTTAGTAAACAATTGTATATTCTTCAATAACTTCGAGTGACGACTTGTTTGCATACTTACATACTTATGTACACATACATACACGTATACGAGTAAATGCATTTATGCAGAGGAGTGTGTGCATATGTGTGAATTGTCAAAGGTGCAGCGTGCGTGCATAACTTCAAGTGTGCCGCATTCCATGGCGCATTCCCTTGCACATTCCACACACGTGATGGCATAGTTCAAACATGCATTCCAATATGCATACCCAGAGACAGCTATACATGCATACATATTATGCATTATATGTATGTATCTTCCTACTTGCATTCCTACACAAATTATTGCACATCTGCACAGAACCATTCACACATACTCGTACATACATAGCACATTCATGCAGACATATGTACCATACACATATGTCACATGGCTAGTTGAATTCCGTAAATGCATAAGATTGTAAAAATTGTATGCATACCCATTTAGAAAAAAAATTGGTAGAAAATTGAATAATGCTTTGTCCTTGAATAATCAGCATGTATAATAATAACAACAATGCGTGTGAAACTTTCACATTTACTCGTAATATTTAGCTATATAGGTATCTCCTCTGCCACTCTTTGCT
>JBAMBQ010004927.1:0-50464 GCA_037044495.1 Stegana nigrithorax
GCGACGACCCATCGGCATGTCTCAGCTACATTGCATGTTCAAGGACCAGGACTTGGCGCTGGTGTTTGGTTTATTTACGTTTCGGATTACTTTGCCCGCATTGGCAAACACGAACTTGCCCGCATAAGTAAGCACATGACATGCCATGATGCAATTGTGCAGACAAACTTACCGTGTGCATAATTTTTTATAATGTATATATATGTGTGTGTGTGTGTGTGTGTTTGTGTTTGTGTAGCAGTTGGCCAACTTAACATTTGCCAGTTGCTTTTAAATTTTCAGTTTACGCAGTAAAACTTAATGCAATTTCTCACTGCCAGCAGCTGTGCTGCCATGTAATCTGCTGTGTGTGCCGAGCCGAGCCAAAGTGCCAGGTTGGCATTTGTCTGCTGGCTGAATATAAAACAGGCATAGCCACCAACTGCCTGCCTGCCTGCCTACATTGACATGACATTACATGAACTCAGGCACAAGTAAGCCAAGCTAAGGTAAGCCAAAGTAAAGTAGAGCAGCTGAGTTGAGTTCAGTTGAGTTGAGTGTCTGTCTGCGCTTGAACGTGGCCTCAAAGTTGCTAGCAGGTGTCTTCGTCTTCGCCTTCGTCTTTGCGCTCGTCTGCGTGTGTTCAGCTTGACGCGCATTAAATAACTTTGGCCAATGCCTGGTGCTGGCTTGCGTAGGCTACCATTCAATGGTATGCTGTCCGTGTCAGTGTATTACATTATGCTGGCGCATAATCTGACGCAGTTTTACTCTGCTGCGGCGGCTGCTTGTATTGCCAATCAGACCAAAGCAGCAGCAGCAGCAAACATTTGCTAGCCTTTATTCGGCATAAATGTTGCAAATGAATGCTGATTTGGCAGCAAAGTTTCAACGCAGCATAAGTATTATTAACTTTTTATGATTATTATTTTGCCAAATTGCTGGCATTTTAGTGCTGTGCTCTGCTGTAGTCGCATACTTGAAGTGTGTTTTTTGTGTGCGTGGTTATCATAAATACCTACAACATCGTACAGCCAAATTGTTTGCCTGTGTTTGCTCCGAGCTGCTGTGTAAAGTTATGCCATGAATTTTTTAATATTGTAGCAACTAAAAGTAGCATCAGCAGCAGCAGCATGTGTTCCAATGCTGACAAACGCAAAAAACTACTACAAAGGCAGTTAATACACATGGAGTGTGTGTGCAGCTCATATGAGCGCAACAAGGGCAGCGAAATACAGTCGCACATCACTATAATGAATTTCATTCTGTAATGAACGTTTTGTGCGTGCACTGAATTTTAGTGCCTTCTGCATGAGAAATTTCATTTTGCGGCTTACTCAATTTGCCATTTGAGCGCAGCTGCCTTTTTACGCATGTTAGTCTTATTGCTTGATAAAATGCATAACATTTGCATAGTTGCCTAATTCGAATGAAAGTGTAAAACAAAGCAGCTGCTAATTGTATGTCTGTCTGTCTGTCTTAACTGCGCTGTACTGTATTTTTTTCATAACTTTTGTTTTTTTTTATTTTTCTTAAGCACATTCGTTATAGCGACGTTTTACTGCATGTGCGTAAAAAGCATGTAAAGAATCTCATGTCATTGTTGTTGTTGTTGTTGTTTTTGTCATTGTATTTTTAGTCTGCGCATTGCAATAGGTATGAGGGCACAGGTACAAGTTATGCCACCAGAGACTTCCCTACTCATTCACTCACTCACACGGGCAAAACGCTTTATGCAGCATTTTAATATGACAAGAATTTAATACAAACAAAAACACAAGCCTGCCGCCTTTGCTCCTTGTGCGTTACGTAAGTCGACATCAAATGACTGAGTTGGCGTTGTTGCGCCGACTGACGCCAACAACGCGGCACTTGCTGACAAATCAATAATAACAAGTACAAAAAAAATAACAAAAAAAGAAAAAAACAACAAATAACAAAAATAAAAAAGCTTAGTTGCACTCAATCGTAAGATGCTTAATTGGCAGTAAGCTGAACTTGCGGTAAGCCAAGTATTTGACTTTTAATTAGGACATCGGATGCTGCCGACTGTACGTCGACGGCGGCTCCTGCACTCAGCCGGCAATTAGTGCAAGTGAAGAACGCTGGCAGCGTCAATGACTGGCCGGAAGTTGAAAAACTTCTGACTGCCACTTGCTGTTTGAATGCCAACAAGTTCAAGGCAAATTGTTTAATTGCGTGTGCATACACAACGTCAACAATGCATGAGAGAGAGCGAGACAGGAACAATGTGACAAAGTGTATGAGTGAGTGAGTCTGGCTACGTAGCGTATACGTCATATCTAATGTTGTTGTTGTTGTTGTTGTTGCACACAATTAATCTGCACATTACGTTAAGCCTACGCAAGTGCATAATCACATAAATTATATAGAATTATATTATCATGAAATTTAAGCTAAAACGCAAATGTCATCAGTTGAGGCTCTAATTATGCGTGGCTTGTTTGCATTTCATTTGCAAAATGTTGCAAATTGTTTTTACACAAGCGGCAATTGTTCAAAACTGCCAAAAACTGTATACGAGTAAGACAAAAAAAGAAGGGAGAAAGGAGGCAAAATACGAAAACAAAATAAAAGCACAAAAAAATAAAAGCGAAATGTGCAATGACAACAACAACACTTAAGCCGCACTCACATAAGCATTTTACATACATTTAAGCAAACATATACATATGCACACCCACACATCCACATACATACACATACACTTCAGTGTACATACACGGCCTCAGTCACACATATATTATGTGTGTGGGCAAATCGCACTTCGCATGGCAAATGCCTGACATTGCATGTTTTTCTTTATGGTTTTCTGCTTCTCCTTCCTTCATTCTTTTTTTTTTATTTACAACTGTCTTGTTGGTTTTTTATTTATTCATTTCTTTTGAATATAATATATGTTCGCTGCCAGTTGTAAAATGCACAATGCACGTGCCTGTCGCACTTGAGCTTAGCTCACAGCGGATCTGTCAGGGCAAATGTTTGCAGTTTGTATGCGCAGCAGCTGTCGCATTTATGTAATAGCTATACTATGCACTCAATTATGCAAATATTTAGTGCTGAAAACAACTTTGATAAATCACATTAATTTATATAGAGACGCAACAGCCAAAAGCGTAAGTAGGACACTCTAAGGATAATACAAAAATGTTGAGTTTGCCAATGCAGTTGCTGCATAGACTGCTGCACAGCGTTCAAGCAAACGAATGACGAGCAATTAATGCTGCAATGGCAATTAGTACCGATCTCGTGGATCAACTGGCCAAGGATTTTCCAACTTGAATGTGTACTACTCCCAACGGTATAACGCATTTTTGTTTCATATACTCTCGAAAAGTACCGAATACTCTACAAAACTCTAACCATGTACATACTCTCATACCATATACTTCACAAATATATCCAAGCAACAACAACAACACGTATCTGAAATTGCTCAAAGTTAACAAACTTAATTTTTGGCTTTTTGTTTCTTTTTGATTTTATAAATAATTTTTATTAAATTTTAATAAATGTACAACGCGAAACCTTCTCATGTAGTCAATTAGTTGAAGTTGGAGTTAGCAAAAGCTGCCGAAAAAGTGTTGCATACTTTTTGGGTGCACGGTGTGCAAGGCAAATCTTCTGCTGCTGAAGTTGCCGCTGTTTTAAATGCAGTATAGCCATGTGCCAACTAATAGAAAATAATATGTAACACTTTTTGATTGAATCACTTTACTTTCAATGACATCATGTTAAAAAGTTTAAATAGTTTCACAAATAAAAGAAAAAACAAGATTTAAATTTAAACATTTGTAATAGTTTTCTAAACGTGCTTTTATCGAGCATTTCAAAACCATTAAAGGGCAAATGCAAACAAAGCATAGCTGCAGAAAAACACAAAAGTCAGAATGTCGGCGCCAGCCCAAATAAACGGCACGGCAGGCAATCGTCTGCATGCAAAGCTGACACAGCGGGGAAGCAGCAAACTGCTGCCGACTATTGGCAGGTAAAGCATGTGGCACAAGTAAAGCATGCCAAGCCATTTAAATGCAAGACAGAGCCGCAGGCAATACTTTCTTGCTGCTGATGTTTATGCTTATGATCATGACGATGACGATGATGATGATGATGATGACGATGTTGACGTCTGAAAATGTTGCTGTCTGCCGAAATTTGACATTTGTATAGCATTGTGCGGCCTGGCATGCTTAGCAAATAGTTTTGCATGTCAGCAACGTCAAGCCATGTCAGCTACTGCGTATGTATGGCAAGCACAGAAATAGCAGAGCAAAGTGAAGCACACAAGTTGCAGTCAATTTGTATGCAAGTCGCAATTATGCATATGCGCTCAGCACAAATCACGTATACGCCATGTGTTACACTGCTCTGGTTAAAAGTAAAAGAAACAAATGGCATTTTCAATTTGCTTGTTGACACACATTCATATGCCTTATCTCTCTCTCGGGGTCATGAACAAGCATTTTATGCGACTACGATGGTTTTTTTGTTTTTTTGCCTACTTTTGCTTTGTTAAACGTTAATGTTTATGGTTCATGCCGAAAACAAAAGCAGCATATTTGGCTAATTATCGAGTTGCTGCAGCACATGTGGAAGGCAAATATAAAAAAAGTTTTGGGATTGCCTCAATTAGCATTTAATTGTTAAAAAAAAAAAAAAAAACTATACAAATTAAAAACATAGCTAATTATTTAAAAGCATTTGTTGACATTATAATGTTTTAGTCTGCAGATTTTGAAATTTCAACATGTTTACCTCAATCATGTGCCTTTGTTTCAAATCTGTTCAGTTGCCTAAATTCGACAGCAATTAAATAAATAAGTTTTTCTTCTTTAATATATGCTTTAATGTAAAAATCTATACATATATGTTTTCTCCCAAAAGTATACTACACTTTTTCTTTTTTTCTTTTTAGTTTGCATAGAGCAAGTTTCAATGCTTGCTTACTTGTTTTTTGTTTTTTTTTGGCATGTGCTTCTTGTTTTCTTCTATTTTTCTTGAATTCTCTTTACATTTTGCTAGTCCTTGAACCCAAGACCAAAGCAATAAAATCGTTTAACAACACATGCCGCGCATGTCGCAGCGTTTTCCTCGCAAACAATTTTCTTCAATTTCATTTTCGCAAATACTCATAAGTACAATTGATGATGTCACGCCTTCTTGTTTGATTGTCGACCTCATACCCCCGCTCTACCGTTCCGCCCCATCCGCCAATAGCAGCAGCACAACTTACCCATGTCTCCTTGTTGCTGTCGGGCTCCACGAATATCAAATGCGTCGCTGTCAGATACAAAGTGCCGACTGTGGGATTTTTCGTGTTGTAGCGATCAATCATTCGCACATTTTCCACCTGCAAGCAAATTAAATGGGAAAATCGGTAAATGAATCGCACAAGCAGTGTTCCACAATGAAAAATTTATGCAAATTTCTCAATGTCACAACAAGTTAAAAAGGCTGCATGCAATCTAAATCATTTACGTAAAAATATCAAAACATCAAAATCCCTTTTGGTTAGGCAAACAGAGTATGAAAAGTTGCCAACCGCATATCCACAAACTCATACACACACACACACACACACATATACACTGCTGATTGGGCTTAGTGCGGCGCGTGGCATATTGCGGCTGCACCCACGACTCAATTAACTTGTCCATCACTGTACACTGCTACAGTCAAACCATTTACACAAGCTGCCAGCCACTTATTAAATACTCAAATTTCACTTCAGTACAAAATCGCCTCTGCAGTGAAATTTGCTGCGCAGGCCATTCAAAAAGTCAAACGAAGTCGTGTTCTTCAATTTTTATGCCATGGCATGTGTCCATTTTCAATTTATTTCCCTTATTTGCTGTACATGCTAAGCTGACTTTGTTGAACTTTCTGTTCGTTTTACAGCCAATTAAATCTTGCTTACGCGAAAATTGATCTCAGCGGATTTATTTTTTGTTTTTTTTTTCTTTCGTTCTTTGTTAACATACAAATGGACATTTCATGTTGAATTCACTAAGTCCTGGGGGCGAGCTGTGCGCATGTTTGCATAATGCAAATGCTCATGGCTTATGCTGTACAAAGCAATGGCTAAAATGAATACTTATTAGTTGGATCCTAATTTTATAACGTCGTTTGCATATTTCCTTTTTTTAAAATAATTTGCAAACCACTGCAAAGCTTTCAAAGTGAAAAAGAAAATCTATTTTAACTTCATTCTTTTTGTTTCTTTTTTCTACTGTGAAAAAAATTTTAATAGGATTATTTTCAAACAAAAAGCTCGCTTCACCCACAATGTACCTACTTAATTTATCATGTACTTTGCACGAAAGTAAGCAAACAAAAATAACCTAAAAAAATAAATGAAAATGTGGAAACGAAAAACATGTTTTCAAGGCTGACGCCTTTTTTTTAAATATATATAGTATAAATCCTACATAAAAAGCAATTTCCGCATATGCTTAAAGTTGGCGGAAACCTAAAAGAAAAACAAAAATAATATAACATAAAAATTCCCACACACAAACTGTATTCCCCTATCAAATATAAATCAGTGAATCAGACTGTGTGAGGCCAAGCGAGGTGGGATATTAAAATTTACATGAAACTAAATTCGCATTAAAATTGTACATCTTTGCATGATTTATGCCATGTGCAAACGAATTACTGAGAGAACTGATGCTCGACAACGCTGTGGCATACACGAGCGCTTTCGCTTTTATGTTTATACATAAGTATAATCCGCAAAATGCATCAGAGTTAAAAATATTTTTATTGTGCCAGTGTGCATCATAATTCAAATTCAAATTCAATTTATTCATTGAAATAGCCGCAATATAATGTTGATTTAAAGCAGCGGATCTCTTGGCTGATTGCAATATCGCTTAATAAATATAATTCTCAATTTGAAAATATTCCTTAATTATATAATAAAGATTATAGAACTTAAGCTTACTAGAGAATAGCACTGGCTACCAGAACCTTCGGCTAGAGAATATTAAATATATCTTATCTTATATATCTTATACTCAGGGAGTTCAAGAAAATGGTTTTATAACAAAATAATCAACTTTTCCGTAGCGAGTTATATTTTAGAAAACCATTTTATAGGTAGCAAGCGCATTTCTCAGACTTATCTGCTTTACAACATTTCTGAAAGTCTGTTACTGAGGCGAGACGAAGTCAGTTACTTATACGAACAGCAGATTGAACCTGGCACCTCAACAAATTTCAATATATCAACACTGTGCCCAGATAACGTTTAATTAAATAGTTTAACATGAACTAACAGTTGCAGCTTGAGTGCACAGCGGCAGTCCTGAATGGAATCCAAAACAGTCTACAAACAAAATATTTATTTTTTCAGGCTTATCAGTTAGAAATAAACAACACCTCAGATACACGTACTGGTGGGGCAGGCAAGCAGATAAGCTAAATTAATTTTTCACGCCTATTTCATTTTGAAATCTGTTTCAAAAACAAAACAAAAAAAAAAAAAAACAGCAGCAAATAGCACAAAAATAGCACAACAAAATCAAGCAACTGTTGTTAAAGCCATTCCGCGTGCCTGTCACGCTGAGAACTCATTACAAGGCTGAAGCCTGCTGTGGCAGCGATTTTTTAATGGCGTCGTACAAGTCAAGCGTGGGAACGCTGCCGCCCACGCTCAGGCACGAGTTAGGGTCGACATAATACTTGAAGCCGCGACGTAAGCAACTCTTGCATGCTGAGCCAGGGCGAATACTCGTTAGCACACTTGGGCAGCATTGCAGCGGCGTGCATTGTTTGCCACTCGGCTGCTGCCGGAAGCACATAGTATATGGGCACGGGACACTTCAAACAATAAGGCTGTGACAAAGCAACAATTTATTGTGCAATTTCCGCTAGACTAACGACAACAACTAGAGTTACTTACATCAGCTGTATATGTACATGTGTGTGTGTGTGTGTAGGTGTGTGTGTGTGTGCATTTGGCATCATAATAATAATAAGGAACATAATGTGCCACAAAGTCGTGAAGCGGCACATAAATTCAGGCAACAAGGAAGCAAGCGGCCAAGCAACACCGACGACTAAACAAATAACCGTAAACCCCGAAGCAGCAAAATATTGACATGAGCAGGCGTGCCTAATGTTGATATGCCAAACAGCAAGGTCAACATCATTGTCGGATGCTGCTGTGCTGTGCTGCGCTGCCAGCTTCCGTTTTGCCACATGCTCTGGCAGATCGTGCCGTTATTTATGCCCAAGCATATGTTTGTGTGTGTGTGTGTCTGTGTGTGTGTGCGGCACTGGCGGCTAAATTGGCTGGCGGAAAGGTAGGCGCCTCGTTATTATTTGCGCGCTTGCTTAACAGGCGTCTAGTTTGATATGGATTAATGCATTTACTTGTCTACGCTAAATGGTAACGTTGCTGCCAATAAAAGGATATTAAGTGTGACTGCCTGTCGTTTGTCGTTTGTGGCCTGTCGCTTGCCTAGGGGACACACCAACCTTTTTCAAAACACAATTGCCATTATAGTAAATTGGCGGCTCATTGAATTCTTCTTCGATCCATGAGACGACCTTCTCGGAGACAAACGGCGGCACCGGAACACCCCATAGGCGTTTGTTTGCCTCCGGCGGCTCCTCCGTTTCTGGTGAGATATTGTCAAAACTTAAGCGTAGCGCCGACGTGGGCGACAATTGCCGTTCGATGTCGTTGAATTTATTCATGAATCTGGTAAAGTCCATTTTACATTTAACACTTAAGCAGACCAAACAAATACAAATGTCTCAACATAAAAATGTGTGTTTAATTTATATTTTTTTTTTTTTTGTGTTAATTGTTTTTGTTTTGTTATTTTTATCGCAGCTCGCCTCTATTTCCAAAATTACTTTGGCGCGTATTGATTTTATATTAGCAAAGAGTTTTGCCTTAAGTAAAAAATAACGGTAGGCGCATAACTTAACACATAAATCGGATCACGTGAAATTGCGGGTTAGAAAGGCGGTGGGTGTTGTTGTTATTATTATTATTATTGTTGTTGTACACTTTCGTTTTTAAACGTAACACAAATGTAATGTATTACGCTTTAACAGTTTATTTGCTGCTATGTTTGTTATTCTTATATTTTATTTTGATTTTTCTATATTCATGTTTTTTTTTTTTTTTTGATATTCGTATGCAATTGTATAACAAAAAAAATGTTAAAAAAACAAAACCGCGGCGCTAGCAACAAAGCGCGTAAGTGTACCGTTAGGTTACAGTAGCAAATACGTACTCAGCAGCAGAATTGCCAAGTTTTTATTATGGTTTTTTGTTCACCAAAATTGTTTCCAATTTGGTGAGTATATTTGTGGGGTATTTTCACCTAAAACAAACCCTACAATAACCCACCACTGGTGCCAATTGGCGCGCGCCCTGCAGATGTCCTACGCGCGCTGCTAAGGGAAATTCAGTGCAGTGGGAAATTATATCTCTTTGTTGTTGTTGTTACATTCAGTTGGAAAAAAAAAAATTAAAAGGAAGGAAGAGAAAGACTAATTTCATTCATGGTAGAATTGCAACTTGATGGCACTTCTGTGCATTTATACATATGCAGACAAAGTCAAAGCACAGCCCTAAGCTGTCGTTCTCTTACGTGTCTTGTGTGCTGCTTATTAAGTTCGTGAAATGAATTGTAAATAAATGCTAACACCAATTAAATCATTATTGACTAACAAAACAAATAAAAAGCATTAAAATTAGTAAAAAAATACGCAACTACACAATTAAGCGCCTACTTATTGACATACGAGTATATCAGTTGCAACAATGTGCCTTAACAAATCGAATTATTTTAATCCCGAGTTTTGCATACGTTCAAGCCTATATTTATTAAATAATTGCCATGCCAAAGTGCATTGCAAAAAGTAAATACATATTACTTGATAAGCATACAAAAAAAAATAAAACAAAACAAAAAATGCTCATGTGCCGACTTTTGCACTTGAACTTGAAAGTGTTGCTGCCCATGGCATGTGCAGAGAATACTGCAAATTTGGACAAAAAACTATTTGGCACAAAGCCAAATCACAAAAACAATAACTAGAAAAGTAATAGTAAATTTTAGCAAAAAAAGAGAGAACTTTGCTTGTTATCACACACGAAAGAAAAAAAGACAGGGCAAAAGCAAAAAATATGATCACAAATGTTTTGGGAATTGTTTTGTTGTGCTGTTTAAGGGAAATTTCGGTTTTAGATGGTTGAAACCTCGCAGCAAAACTTCAAGTGCTAATAATGCTGCATCAAATGACTTTTTTATATTATTCATTTCTATATTTATACAAATTTTTTTAGAATTTTTTATATGCTTAACTTTGAGTCGCATGCAATTTAAAGGCTACGCATGGCAGCAAACTTTTGGACATCGATTTTAAAAGAAAAACGAAAAAAAACCAAACATATGCATATGACTCACAGGTGCAAAAGGATTACTCGCTAAGCCAGTAAAACGCGTGTTTTATGAAAACGATTTCCATTTAAGTGATTTAAAACACGTTTGTATATTTACCTTAGCTAGTTTAATGTCGTCCATTGTTTATGTTTATAATTTTTGGTTTGTTGATTTGATTTTTTTTCGACTTGCTGGTGCCGCAGATAGCTGCTTTGTTTGCCCGAATTTGCAGCTACTGTGCAATGCACAAATACGCAAATATTTAAAGTAATTTTTTTTTAATTTATCAAATCTTAAGGCATTTCACTTTTTATTTATCAAACTATTTTAAAGAATGCAATACAACAAAACCTGCGACCGATAGTCACAGCTGTTTGCAAACAGAAGAGAGAAGCATAACATACACTGTGAGTGAGTGAGAAAGAACAGTTCTGTACTCTGCAAACTCTATTCAAGTGAATCAGTGGTGAGCAATGTCAAATCTTGTCTCGTACCCCGGGACTTACGTCCTGACTTTTTTAAGTTACTTACCGGCATCCGAGAACAGTGTGGTTAGGTGACAACTCTTCGAAATTCGGAAGACCTTATTAGACTTGACATGGAAGACCTTAATATAGAGTCTTTCCTTTCAACAACATTGAATTTTTTTGCTTAAGTACATTTATAATTTCATAATGAAATTTCAATGGGTCAAAATGTAAAACACAATATAGTTGTAACAATAGGCATCATTAGCAATGGCGCTTATACAAGCATTTGAGTATGTTTTACTCCTCCGGACGCACCGATGGACACAGCTGTTTGCCAACAGTGTTGAAAAATGCAGCATTTCAGCGTAAACCACGTGTATCGAAGTAATGATGTCAAATGTTAGCAGTCGTTACTTTTTAAGTTATGTCATCATAGACTTTTAAACGGATAAGTTCGAGCAGGTTGACGGCAACTAACGGAATTGAAGAAATGTTAAGCAAAAATATGCGCACTCTTTTAAAATAACATTTTATTAAAACTTACAACAGCTTTAAGCTAATCAAAAAGACAATGTTATAAAAAAATAAAATGCATTAAAATGGCAGCTTAAGTGCACTTCCGTAACTTCCGTAGATTATTTCATACAATAATATTCATAAAACTAACAATGCTACAAATTATTTTCGCAGGCCCACATATTTTGTCCATATGCCTTTGGCGTCGAAATATGCCTTATTGCGTGAGCAAATTATCGCATCCTTGAAGATTGCCGCATAGACATTAGGCATAGCCGAATTCTTATAAAGATTATATAAAAACTCGTATACCTGCAAATGAAAAATGTTAATGTTATTTTATTGCGCTTGCCTAGACAGGCAGTCTATGTTACCTTGGATTCCTGATCCTTCCAAAATATATGATCGCAGAGTAGCTGCATGCTTTCGGGAAAGAGCGCCGCACGTTCCTGGCGTTCAGCGGCAACCACATCTAAATTGCCCAGTAAAACTGCACAGCCAGAGAGCACATCTACAGCCAGTATAAAAATATCAAGAAGAAAGAGCACTTTCTCCAATTTCTCTTTGTTGGATGACTCTGCTAGTAATGCTTGAATTTGCAAAAACATTTCCATAATCCAATTGCAGGTATGCTCATCGCTCTCGAAGGCATACAGCGTTGCAGCCAAATGGCGAAAGAAAAACGCATGCTCCTCGCGGCGGCTTACATAGGCATCAATAATCGGCGCAAGCCACTTCAGCGGATTGCTGAGTTTGGTATTGTAGAGCACCAGATAGCATCTGATGATGGTCGCCTTTTTTAATTTACCCAATGGCGTTTCCCACCAGTTGGCGGGTGTGGTCAGACCATCGATAGCGTTAGGATGCAGCACGGCGACCACTTCAGTGTAGCGCTCAAAAACACGCGAGTCCAGATCCATAGAGTCCATGTAACGTTCAACAATTAGCGTAAAAATGTCCAGCACTTCGGGTATATCGCATTTTCCTGTGAATATATACTTGACGCTCTCCAAGAACTTCTCGAAAAGGCAACCTGCGGGCAGATATTTAAAATAGCGTCATCGCCATGCGCAAGCCACTGAAAATATTACCTTCTGTGAAACCATTTAGCTGCGACTCCTTGAAACAGTAGACCGCAACCTTTTCAGCGAAGTTCTTGAGTATCTGCAAACTCACGCCGTTGGCGATCTCCGGCAACAATGTGAACAACAAAAGTAAATCTTCCTCGAAACAATTAGGCTCAAATGCCACCAGAAAGTTTTCCAACAAGTGCCGTGCAGAAGCCGAGTGCAGCAACTGATTCTTGACTATTATGATGCAATACTTACGCGCATCGAATGATAAGTGAAAGAAGCTGTGCAGAAAGCTCCAATCCACCGGTGGTAAGGGTTTAGGAAACTTTTTCGAAATGGCGCGCAGCGCAAAGGTTACCGTATGTGGCTCGGCCACGTAATCGCCAAAGCGTGCCTGCGACACGAGGTAGTTGACCACCGCACGCACAGGACTGTGCACGTACAGACCCTGCACTTTGCGAGGCTCAGGTTTGCCCTCGGGCAGGCGGTAAACCGCACTACGGAACTCACTGATCTCCAGAGTAATATAATGCGATATTAAATCTGCCGCAGCAGCACCACACTCGGGTCTAATCTTCTGCAGCAATTGCACCCAGCATTCGCCGGGTATTTGGTCTTGCTCGAAATCGACGACCTCTCGCCCACTGGCACCGGTATATGCACGCGCGTCCGCCACATCCTGCCGGAATACCGGCGGTATATGCCGGAATGTCATTTGTGAGCCGAGTTTATAGTGTTTCAATGCGGCCAATGCTTCTTGCACGAGTTCGGTATCAGCATCGTTGCGAGCAATGGTTTGCCAGAGTTGCGCCAGCGCATCATCTGCGAGTTTCTCATATTCGAGTGTCGGTGTGTGCAGCAGCGGTACAAGCGCAAAGAAGCGATACAATGACTTAAGTGCGCGTGGACGCTGCTCGGTGCGAAATTTGCTGCCAAGTGCTTGCCAGGTGGATGCTATGTTGACGGTGTGACTATCACACAATACTACAATGGCGTCCAGTGCAATGGATGTGGCCAAGTCGCCAGCGTCGTCCGTGCATGTGTTTAACGTGTGCGAGAGATGTGGCACCAGGTCGCTGCCATGCAAGGTTGGCTGATCATGGCAAATCTCGCGTATGGCGTGCGTCTTGGCGACTTCCAGCTCCCACAGCTTGGAGCTATCCTTCTGCGGCTGTGCGATCTGTTTAATCAGAAAGGGATAGGTGCGTGATTCCACACGCCACAAACGCAAGTACAAGTCCAAACAAAAGGACGCATTGTCGTTGGCCAAGTTACGCAGCGTATTCAATATCACTGGCACATTATCCTGCAAACGAAAAGAGCAAGTCCTTAAAATTACTCACAGTTATCCCGCAAATGCTAAGCTAGATTTACCTTAGATATCGCAAATTTGGGCAAACCACGCAACAATTCCATTTGCAATTCCGGATTCTGTTCCTTACCCAGTCGAAAAATGTACGTCATTAGAAAATCATAAGCGATGCCACTGTTCACATTGATAATCTCTAAGATGACTTCATAAATCTTAAACCAGCAATCCACGGATGGTTCACGCGAGAGAAAAAGCGCACGCAGAAAGAGATGCAGCCGCTGGCAAAAGGCTGAGTTTGCCTTCACATTCAGCGCATCGACGAACGCAAAGACATCCTTGTATTCCGACGAATCGAACGACTCCACCAGATTGGCTATGTCGTAGGCAATCGCAATATCTGGATGATAGTTACGCATCTGTGCCGGCTTCAGCTGCTTCGTGCACACCTGTTCCTCGAAGCTATCCTTTGTCTCCGCCTCTGGTTCCGGTTCCGGCTTTGTCACGTCCACGATGCGTTTTACGATTTGATGCGCCAACGCCAGGCCCTCTGCGGGTATGAATGCAGTCTGAGACATCCACTGAATAATACCGTCCAGGCACATGTTCAGAATGTATTGATGCCCACAGTGCTCCTGCACAACGATGAACGCAATAATGCGCAGCAACTCCGCCAGATAGCTCGGCGGCATTATATGCAACGCCTCGGCGAGCAGCACCAGCAGCACGTTATAATGATTGCGCGTATGCTCACGCGCTGCATGCAACACACGCAACATGCAGTGCAGGCTCGGGCGCGGATCGATGCCATACTGCACGAGATTGTTCACCAGTAGCGCCTGATAGATGCACAGATCTATCGATTGCGCGTAGTCCTGTTGCTGCAAATAGTAATCAATAGCCTCGATGACGAGTATGCTAGTGAATAGGCACGTAGACGACGTGGTGATCTTGCTCCAGGCGAGCACCTCTTGCATAAGCGCCTTTGCCTCCGGTTGCGTGCGGCTAAGTGACAGCAGACAAGTCCAAATCGTCTTCGAATCGTGCAGCGTTTGCGGATTGCATAGAATGTAAAGAAAAACCGGACGCAGGTACTCAATGCTATGCTCGCGTATTCTGTCAAAAATTGTAATCAGAATTAAGAAATGAGAATTTCCCAGCGCAGTGCTGCTGCTGAGTCCGCCAAGACTTACTGTTTGTCATAATGATTGCAGATGCTAATAATCTTATTGGACACATCGTTCATGTTCACACCTGGATTCTGCAGCAGCGTAATCAATGGATGTTGTTGCGTCTTTAGGCCATATTGATTCTGATAATGCTCGTTTGGCTTCAGCAATGCCGTCTTACGCTTCAAGCTCAGCAGCTGCAGACTGACAACGCTCTCGGTGATGACCGTATACTGTGTGGGACTGTAATAAAAAGCAAAAAACATTAGCAAGTGCAATTACAACTTTTTTATTGCGCTAAACATCGTTTAGGCGTTAGGTGTGCCTGCTTCCGTCGTGTCGCCATAAATCCAGTCATGTGCATTAGTGTGGCTTTCGCTGCTTCTTGGCGCCTGTCGTGGTTGCGCCCTTCGAGTTGCACGCTAATTACGTTAAGTTATAAAAAGCAATGGAGAATTGTAACGGCTTGCAGTGCAGTAAGTGTGCTTGGCTATAATTTGTGGTTCCTTATGCCACCATGCATGAATATGCAATTATTCAGCGGCACATGCCATGTATTATGTAAAAAAAAAGTAGATGCAGATTCTTACATGCATAGAAACTATTTTATAAAAGAAGCCTAAGCACATATAATTGCATTAATTCAATTATGCAATTTAAGTTAAATCGAAACTATGCATTATGCTTTAATTCTTAGCTTGAATTATTTTAGTTGAAAAAATAACGGTTCTGTTTTAGCACAAGTGCACATACATATCATTTAAAGTGCGTGCTCTGTCGTTTTTCTTGCGCATTTTTATGGAAAACGTACTAAAAAAAATAACGGTTTGTTAAGCAAGCGTTTGCCGTGCCATGTTTTATATTGTAATCAAATAATGTTATTCCTCATATATTGTGTACTTTGTTGTTTGCTGTGCAGCGCTTTCTGTATATCAAAGTTTTTGTTGCTGTGGCTGTTGTGTTCATTAAGTCATTTCCGTTTTTTTTTTACTATGCCTTTTCATTGCTTGCGCGCTATCAAGGTTAATTTTTACATTTGTTTTATTGTTTCTCATGTTGCAAATATCCTTCAAACGTTGGCAATTCAAGTTGAATGTTAATTTTTTTTTTCTTCTAGTGTTTACCTTTTTCGCATATGTGAATATTTAAGGTATCAGATTAAGTAAGCAAACGTTTTACAGGCTTGTGTGGGTGGCAGCGGGAGAAAACGCTTTGAATTTACATTGACCGTTGCGTTTTTTCAAACGCCTTTTTATGGCAAACATTTCATTATCAAGGTTAGCAGTCAGTTGCCAGGAAATTGTTTACGAACTTTTGTTTAATTGAAGCTAGTGGACAAACGAACAAAGTAAGTAAATTTACTAAAGCCGTTTGAATTCTGTGCAAACTTTAACTTATTGCGCTTAGTATATGTATGTATGTATGTACATATGTGCAATCATAAACGTTTCTTGCACACCCCTCGCTCAAATTTGGCAAGATATTTCGTAAGTGTACTTTAAAATTAATTAACACTCTTAATGCTAGCTCATAAATTGCCACGTTCAATTAAATAAAACTTCAAGTAGCGTGGTGCAAGTCATGCTGGGTTTATAAACACACACTGGACTGCCCCAACACAAAGCCACAACATGTACACACCGCAAGCATAAGTAAACACGCAAATTTCGGCTTAACAACCGTTGCCCACACTCGTGTATTTGCCGTACGCTTGAATTGACTAATGTAGGTCCTAACGCTGACCGACAACCAATTAGAATTACGGTCAATGTGTCAACGAAAAACAGGCGCATAGGCCGAGACAGCAACGTGGTAGCAACGCCAACACAAATCAATGCCAAGTGTGAAGTGTATTCATAGGTAGTCGTAGGTACGCTTGCAGCGTCATCGTTCTACAACGAACGTTGGTCATTGGCTACAAACGAGTTAACACTGTGTATAAATCTATTTGGCCACATTAACAGCTTAACAGGCTAAACGCCAGGCTTGGCTTTTCTAATGCTTCTTTGTTTCGCTAACGTGGTGTACGTTTATGATTGTAACATGACGTGCAAAGTGCGGATGTATAAACGTTAATTGGCAGCGTAATGGTGTGGCAATGGAGTGTGGCAATCGCCGTCGACACTGGGGCGTTATGTTTGCATGTTGGCTGTTGTTAAGATTGATTACATGACGCTCAACTGGACATGCGTTTAATTGGTTATTAATTGAAAAGCGTGACGACTGCAAAAACCAGAGCACACGCCTTGTTGTGCATAAGAAAAAATAGTTGACTAAGTGGATAGTAAAGTGAAGTCAATGGGAAACACGCTTAAAGCTTTTAAAGCCATATGCTTTACTCCGGGGCCTGATTGCTAAGCATAGGACGCTTGGC
Organism: Stegana nigrithorax; assembly: GCA_037044495.1. Taxonomy (NCBI): domain Eukaryota; kingdom Metazoa; phylum Arthropoda; class Insecta; order Diptera; family Drosophilidae; genus Stegana; species Stegana nigrithorax. The sequence goes on from JBAMBQ010004927.1 coordinate 17,321, forward strand.
TTATAGCTATGCGCATAATTAATGTGGCGCAATTCGCGTAAGTTTTGCATGCATATACACATGTGCATGCAATGTACAAGAAGTGCCTAGACAAGACAATGTAAAGTAATGTCAGTAACGGTATAAGATATAAGCTCATTTACTCTTCTGCCTCTTCGTCTGGTGCTGTAATAAAGCAATGTGCACGCAGTTGAACTCAGTGCCCTATGTCTGTCTATGTATGTAATTTATGCGCGTATCCTTGAAGCGATTTGGTTTTTGCTTTTGCATGCTATTTCCTGCCAGCAATGCAACTAGCGCGGAAAGGGTGTGCCTGCGTTAGACAACACCCTGTTTGCCATCACTGTTGCATAGTTAAGTGCAAAAGTATATGCATACACGGCTTACCTCGAGTTGGGCAGCATGGATAGCAGCATGTTCAGCACGTTGGGTAATTCGAGCACTCCCTCATCGACTAAGCGCACAAAGGTCTGGCAGCTCATCAGGCTTAATTGCACGTGTTCATTGGATTTGCATTGTGTCTTGAGGAATTCAATTTCCTTGATTTGATGTTCGGGGATTTTCTTTTCACGACTCTCGCTGATTTTTTTATAGATTTTCTCCAGCGTGGCAGCAATCTTTACGACCGACGATTTGCTTGTAATAGCATGAAAGTCCTCCATGGCTTATGTGGCTATTGGGAAAACGAATAGGAAAAAGTTCGTATATGTAATAATGTATGCTTCAATAGTTTGCTTTGCTTCGCGGTGCCGCACAACTTTGCAAAAAAAATTTATTGTTTGGCCAACAAAAACAAAAATTTAACTAAGCAGAGGCAGTCGTGTTGGTTTGTTAGTTTATTGTGGCTGGAATTGTTGTGTCCTTTCGCCAGCGTGTCCAAAACTCAAATGAGCGTCACAAACTTTGCTGGCTTTGCGCATTTCTTACATTTTATCGTCTACGTAATGTAAAACAGCTCGTCCACCTTCTTTGCGTGTTTAGTTGCACTTTTCGTGTCGTTGCCTTGGTAAAATTGGCGTTCTTTAATTGGCAGACGGCAAAAATGTAAACAAAACACAGACAGCTGTCATGCTGCTTCTTATTGTTTAATAATAGCGGCAAAACAGCTGCTATAGGTTGCTGCCAACTTGTTGCGGTTTGCATGACTTGAAATACACAAGCGTAGAAAAGAGAAAACAACATATACAAACACGCGCGAGCGAAGTGTGAAAATCATAATGTTTTTTAATATGTTATAAATTATTCTGCTATAAATCGCACTGATTCAGTGTATTATTGAAATTTTTCTGTCTTCGTTTCGCATCAAATATAGCAATTGTTATTGTTTCGATCAGATCATCTCTAATTGATTCATCTGTTATCGTGGATAGTTCGGCCTTCACAAAATTGGCAAATGCACGATCCATCTCTGGACGGTTATTTGGCACGCTTGGGTTAAGCGTTACTATATCCGAGTAATTTTCTTCCGCTGTCGTCTCATCCAGAATTAGGTCTTCTTTCAAAACACGATGTATGGACATTTCGTTATCTATGCAGGATCTTTTATTTGGCACTGGAGATGTTTTATCATACCCATTAACTGTATGATCAATTGTGGGCATTTGATCTATTTCAATTGTACTATCATGGCAATCGTCTATGGACATTGACTGATTTGTGTCTGATTTACGAACTTTTACATAATCGTCAAGGAATGACATTTTGTCGAACCAGAAGGCATTAGAGACATAATCGTCCGCACGCTGCTTAGCTAGTTCTCTAGTATATTGGCCGCGCAAATATGTTATTTTGTGCTAAAATGAAATAAATATTACTTCACAGCAAGATTGCATAAAATTAAATACTAACCTTAATGGCATTTGGTTCGATACTTGGTGCAAATGCTTTCAGTTCTCGTGCCATTTTTGACAACGTTTCGTACCGTACCTTTTTGTTATGATAAAATTTATTTTCAGGATTGTAAAGGCAATCGTTTATTTTCCACAAATCAATTAAATGGAACACCAATGTCTTGCTCCAATCAACCTACAGATTACAAATTGTTATAGGCTTAATAAATTACTTTGCGCAAAAGCGTTTACCTTCGTTGAGGTGTACATATTAAATATGTTTAAATTAACAGAAATCAAAATAATTTGTGTATTTGTCAGATGAAAATAAAACGAATTGGCGTGTAGTTTTTACTTTGTGTGTTATCAAATATTATGACAGAAATGCCACATGTGTTTGTACTTTGATTACACTACTTACACGTACAGTGAGTGTATCGGAGCTATAAAATACACAGGGATGCATGTGCTAATACAATCCGAATGATTTGTCAGCTGTTTAGCTTCAACTGCGAAATTATCATCATGAAAGAGCTACTTTGCTGTCTTCGATTGTGTAATGTTACAATTTAGTTAATATAATGCTTATGCAATCAATATATTTTATATTAATAATACAATGGCTGTTAACAGAGGCTGTAAGTTAACATTAAATGTTAAACGTCTGTTGTTTACAGACAAGATGGCGATTTCTGGCTCCAACAACAATTTACACGCAAAACAGCCGACCAGGGTTTTTGAGAAAGAGAGCTATGTCGCCATCTTGTTTCAGTGTTAGCCAGACAGAGACCACACTATGTCGGCTGTTATTAGCAGCTATTGCGGGCGAAACTTGTTCACTATTGTGCACTCATTCATTGATACATTAACTACTGCACTAGAGAGAAAGAGAAAAAGGTTACTACACCGATGCTAAACTGTTATCTTAACAGCGCTGGTTTATGTTACAAATACGTATTGTACTTTTACGACAGCAATGTATGAAATTCTTGTGAATGTTATTTTATACGTGTTATGTAGTAAATGTTTACTACATTGAGTAAATTAATCTTATTCTTCATCCAGCTTTCTTTCTCGCACTTACTTCATTCAGATTCGATATGACCACAAACAAAAACAGCTGGAAAATATAACGGTTACAACTGATTACAAACAGATTACATTCATCTCAGTTTTTCTGAAGGTTGGTGATAATAACAAGAATATTTTCGGAGTTTGGGTTTGAATGCCTTTATGACTGACACCTGCTCAATAAAATCATGACCCTTTACTTTCTTTTGTCACCAACTAATGGGTGGCGAGTGAATACAGCCTTCTTTCAAATCGATCATATCCAACAATTTGGAGTGGCTTTGCGTAGTTGCATATTTCTGGGATGTGAGTGCACAATGACATCGTCTACTAAAAATTTTGTGGTAGAAGTGTATTAAGCTTATTTCAAGCTAAGAACTTTAATGTCGAGAAAGAAAACAAAAAAATATTTATATATACAGTCAAACTTCCATAACTCGCACTTCTGTAACTCGAATTTTCTATAACTCGAACTAAATAAAGTGGCAATAGCGTGTAATTTCCTTACATTGTTGTCTCTTCAAGTCGAAGTCTTCATAAGTCGAACTTTTTCTTTTTCTTAATGGTGATTCGAGTTATGGAAGTTTAACTGTATATATATTAATATTGTATAATAGGAGATAAACTGTTCTAATATAAATTTGTTGAAATTTTTACCAACAAATAAAAATAAAATTAAAAGCATTTAGGAAATACAATGTTGAAGCCGCCTTTATGCGACTCTGCTGCTTTATTGCCGATTTTTATTTGCTACGACACATTAAGTGCAATTATGAAATAAATTCAAGTTGTAGCCCCTTATGAAGGGTTCACTTTGAAGTCGGGAAACAAGTTGACAATGTGCCTTTGCCACAAAGGCAAAAGCAGACGCCATTAAAAATCTTTTAAAAACAACTGAATGTAAGCTTGACTGGCAAATAGAGTTGCAAAACAGAATTGCAGTTAATTAACTACGTGCTTGCAAAACGAAAAAGAAAGAAGCTTAAATAAAAAATGAAAAACAACACTATAGGTACTAGAACTAGAAAAGCAGGGCTATAGTCGGGCACAGCCGACTAAACAATGCCTTGTACCCGGTTTAAAAAAAACTAGTAAAACTTATTAAAAGTAGTTTTTCGGCCGATCGCTCCGATGGCAGCTATGTGCTACCGATATTTATCCTATGTCATGTATATGACTGGATATTATCGAAAATTACTAAATCCAAAATTTGGTAACGATATTTGAAAAAACAAATAAAATGTTCTCTGTAAATCTCGTTTTTACGCCCATCGTTCCTATGGCAGCTATATGTCATAGGTTTATTATCGAAAGAACAAAATATACTAAATAAACCCTTACTATTTTTGGTACAGGGTATAAAAATTGTAGTGCATAAAATTTACTTACAAAACATTGCGCACAAAAGTGCATTCACATCAGCATATGCAACGGGAGCATAGTGCAAATATCAAGAAAGAAGAAAAAAAAAAATCAAAATCAAAAAAATAGCGTAGGTAACAGAGTAGAAGAAAAAACAGTAAAAGGAATATACAGTCAGTCGAACACAATTTCCGTTTCCATTTACATTTACTCGTAGAACAAATAGTTTCATTGCCAGCACGCAGGTTCGTCTTTAACAAGCGTTGATAGCTTGTTTATTGTTGTTGTTGTTGTTGTTGTAAACGACTTGCGCTTGTTTTGCCTGCTGCCTGCTGCCTGTTGTTTGTGGTTTTTTTGTTGTTGTTTACTTTGGTATTATTATAGGATTTATTATTTTATTACGCCAGCAGACTTTATTCATATTTCACTGCTACACTTGGCATAATTTTTGTTATTTTTTGTTTTCGCCCACGCTCGCCCTGCTTTGTGCGTGTCCGTTCCTTTGGCTGGATTATTTTTTGTTATGCGCATTGTACATGTATTTTCTGTGCGCTCACAAATAAATTCTTTGTTCAGCAGCGACTTATGCGGAACTGACCTCAGCCAAGCGGAAACGCATGGAAGAAGCTGCTGCACACAGGAATATTAAAACGGCATATTACAATACGCCAGTTACGAGGGTATGTCAAAAAGTTTTTCAGAAAATATTCTAAGGCATAATATTTTTTTTAATTATTTTACTGATTTATTTTTATTTCCCAGCAAAATCTTCACATCAGCTCGATACGTGTGATTCAATGATTTTTCAACTTTTTCAAGCTGCTTGGTTAATACGTTTTTTCATTAGCTGCACTTTGGTGTCTTTGGCTTCTCAGTCAATTATCTTAATGCCGAGCATCCACTAAGGAGCTTCCAGTTAACAGCTAAACATAATAATGAGCGTCTGCTGGCAAACATTTTTACAACTTATTGACTTACCCTCGTATTACCGCTGCGAAAAGCACAAAAACAACACAAAGAAGCTGTAATGCTTTTATATATGTATAATAACGCAAAAGCTTCGTTTTCTTTTTTGTTTTATTTATTTATATTTGTTTATTGTTTTGTTTAAAATATTCCGCGAATTTGGTGCAACTTTTCGCTTGAGTTTCAGTTGATTTCAATGGCTTTGTTGAAAATTTCATTTACCGTTAAGCAAGCAATTGAAAATTCGCGCTTTGGCTTTAAAACGACCGTTGCCTTTGTTGTAATTGTTGTTGCCGAGCGTTTTCTTATTTTTTATTTATGTCGTTTACAATTTGTATTCCATCTTGGTCACTGCGCGCCAGACTACTCCGTCGAATGCATATTTAACGAGTGATGATTGTTAATAAAACGCTTCGCTTGCGGAATAATTGTTAATGCTGCTCTATTCTCTGTGTCCATTAGCAGTGCATAAAAAATGTGATCAACAGTTCACGTTGTGCACTGTCAACATTGCGCTACATGCGGCTTTACCGACTGAGATATCAAAAATCAATTCATGACGTTTTCTAATTGCAGCAAGATCCCAAGCATGCTTTCTATTTGTGTAATGGTATGCTGAAGTTGCCTCTGATATAACAGTCGTTGATATTGGCATTAACCTGTCGCTTTCATTGTTTTTAATGATAATATTTTAAAAAATTTCTGGCTTAAATGCAGCATCAAGTATTTATGATAAGTTGTGCTCATTTTGCGCGCTTGCAGCAACATGTGTGTAGGTGTATGGACTTAAACATTTCACTTTCACTTGATTTTTCGTGCTGTCGCAAAACGTGACGCGTGCGATTATTAATTTGCATAAATTTGTTGACATATGTTGTTAAACTCTTACAACAACAACAACAGACAGTAAAATAACAACAGCAACAACAAGCAGCAGCAACAAAAAAAGCAGCTTATTTTTATCAATCAAAGCCTGCTCGTGCATACGCAGATATTTCCATAAAGATACGTTTGACACAACAGAAAAAAAAAACAGAATCAAGAGAAAAAAAAGTAAAAATCACTTGCAGTTAAAAGCCATTTACACATTATTCATACATAAAATCTGTTGTTTAAAATATGCAGCAGCCATCATCACATGATTCAAGTTACTTAGAATTTTTCGTTATGATTTTTAACATCCCTTACAGACGCACCAAACGTGAAAAAATTCAATAGATACAGTCAAACTGCTTTAAAACGAAGTTCACTAGTTCAGTTTGTTTCGCTGTAGTGAATTTCTTTCATATTTCTTTTTTTATATTTTCGTAACAAATTTATTTAAGTATTCCTTTGAAGTGCATTATAGTATAGTTTGACTGTACTTTTAAGTGTATGCAGTGTGAAAATGTGTAAAACGCAGTTTGAAAAATATAAAGAGAAGATTTATGTTTATGCATGAAATTTATGGTGTGCTTATGTTGAATATTTATAAGCTGACAGTGCAGTGCATTTTATTTGCGGTTTGTGTTGCATGGCACATGGAGCGCATAATAGGCTCAAATTTCTTGCGGCAATAGAAAATAAAAGTAAGCACAATTTTAAGGTGTTTTCGCCAATATATTTAGAAAAAGAAAAAAGGCAATAGGATTATTGTGTTAGAAAAACGTTACGAAATATCGTGTGATCGCAAAGAAAAGTTTTCCAAGAAAAGCTGAATATTGATGCTTTTTATTGCTAAAAAAAAGTACAAATATGTACGTAGTATATAGTACATACACTGTAAACAAATTGAAAGGTGAATTTCAAATTTTTTATTTGAACTTACAGAATTTTTTCATTCAACAAATATCGTTGCGCAGCCTGCTTATTCAACTTATTTGGCTGCGTGTGACTTCTGGCTATTCAGCAAACTCAAGAGACCGCTTCGGGGACACCATTTTGACTCAATTATAATATATAATAATAATCGCAGACGGTTCTGAAGGCCATTCCGAAGGAGAACTTTGCCAAGTGCTATGATAACTAGAAAATTCATAAGCATAAGTGTCTTGCAGCGGAAGAGGATTGCTTTGCAGGGGATGAAATAGATTTAAATAAATAAGTAAAGATTTTGAAAATATAACGAAATGCAGCTTTCAATTTGTTATTATACCATAATATGCAATTTACTTGTTAGCTTACTAATCTTATACCGTGCGTAGATTTTTCTTATAATATTCGACGTGATTTAAGCTTCAACATGTCACATACAACATTTAGCTTTTCACGCACGTTATTTAGCAGTTGCTTTTTCAAATGTTCACACAGAACATAACAACAACGCCGACTTTTCGTATTTCTGTGTGTCAAGCGCTGAAGTTGTGGCTTTTCGTTAAACAGTTTTGATTTGTAACTTGTAAAAATACAAACGTTGCAGAAAATGAAAATCAAGCAAAAAACATGATAAAATTTTGGGCGCATATCTGAACAAAATGCGTGTGTAAGTTGTTAGCATTTGCTCGTGTTTAAATGAAATATATTTCTATAAACAAAAAAAACCTAAACAAAAAAATGAAAAAACTGAAAAATACAAATGCTGCCGTGTTATAACATATAATAAGTTTTCAACGCGCCTTTTGACATTTTCATTTTTGCATGCCACACTGAAGCTTATGCAGCTAGCAAATGCCCAACGGCATGCAACGCCACAGTCTGCTCCGACGCCGCTCGAGGCCTCGCTCGGCGTAGTTGTGTTTGCTCTGTTATCTGAGTTAGCTGGCAACGGTGTTTACCTTTGCGTTAAATCTGCTTAAAAACACACATTTTTGTGTTGCATACTTTGAGGTGCTGCAGGCAAAATTTTATATTAAAAACACATTTTCATATCGTTGCCTTGTGTTTGCGTTTATTTATTACAATCTCTACTTGCTCTTACAAAAAATGCAAAAAAAAAAAAAAATAAAGCTTAATGAAAATGAAAGAACTCACAGCTGTCGGCATGTATTTACATATATAAAATGAATTATTGCTCACGGCATTGCAAGGCACTTTGAATGCATCAAACTGACATGAGCTGCCCATTTTGGCTATTGCACCATATGTCTAAGAAAACATTTGCAAATTAGTCAAGCAGGCAGCACATTGCATGCATGGGGGCGTGGCGTGCTTTAGGTCGACTCCGATATGGCAAAAGTAATCACAGTAATTTGCATTTCAAGTGAAAAGTAAGAAAGCGATTAATTTCTTGCTTTGGGTATGGAAATTGTATGCATATACTCGTACATGCGTATTATATAAATACATATATGCCATGTGAATGCGCATATTTTATTGCAAGTGTTGCAAAGTTTTAAAACAATGATTGCAGTAGAAAATCATGTGCATTTAATTGGGGTCAGAATTATGCAACTACAATAAACGGATTAAAACTGTATTTTGAAAATAAAAAAAATAATCTTTAAACTGTTATAAAATAAGCCGGACTAAGCAATTTTCATTCACTTTTTTTTTGTTCTCTCTGATAACTTTTACTCGCAATTCAATTAAAGCTTTACTTAAGTACGCAAGATGCAAGCAACTTATCCACAAAAGAATAAACCTACAATGGCAATCTTATATGTGTGTAAAAACATGTTTGTGTTTCTCCTTTTCATATATGTATGCTGTGCATTCACAAGCACAACATACATGCAAGCACACGGTACCATGTTGCTATAATTCGTTAATCAGATCAATGTTCTAAAAAAAACTTTTGTCGAAAATATGCAGTCGAAAAAATGCAATCGAAAATAATCGTTATCGCTTAAAATTCTTGTGCAAGATTCTTAGGTCAGCAGGAATACCAATTTACGCAAAAACAAAAAAAAAAAAAATAAACGCAACCAACAAAAACATATTTAAAGCTGTACTAAAAAAAATGGCTAAAGCATGCAGCAAACAAAAAACAAAAATATATAAAAAACACACACACATAGCTGCACAGTACTAAAAATAAAGCAAGTTCATACTTTTGCCAGTTTTTTTTTTTTCGAACTGTTGCTTTTATTTGCTTTTACCTGCTGTCTGCTTTTTTAGCTGCATAGAAACTCAACGCAAGATTTCGTATATAATCCGCTCAACTTCAAAAGCAGCTACATGAAACAATTTTTTTTTTTGTTTTGGCATTTTGTTGTTAAATGTTTGAAAAATGTTTTGTTTTTTTTTTTTGGTTTTTGTTTTGTTTGTTTATATTTTCTATTTTATTCTTGTATTTATTTTCGTGTCTCGCAACACGCTTAGCTACGCGTTACGCTACGAACATACATACACACACACACAAACATACCTATCATCTATGTATAAGCCTGCATTGGTTTTACACTTGATAAGCACACACGGCATGCTGCGAAAGGACGAAAGCCGTGTGCGAGTTTGCGGTGTTGTTTGGCTGCTGTTTGGCTGCTGCAAGTGGACTTTTTTCGTTTGCTGTTTGCAGTCAGGCACTTGTATAAATAAGCGCTTTGCGGCTTAAGCATGCGCTACAAGTGCAAAAGCACGCACATGAGCAAGGATAATGCTTTGCCTTTCAATGCGACCGCGATACAATTGTCGTGAAATCAAGTGGCATGTGTTTAGTTATTTGCCGTTTAGTGTACTTATTTATGCGGATGCACGCGCGCTTAAGTGTGCACAAGGAATACTAAAAAATCATAAAATATTTTAAATAAAATATATAAATTGCTTTTCCTTTTTTTTTTTTACTCCAACATTGCTGTGTTGCATAGTGTGCCATTCTATAAAAGTGCTGAGAAAAATAATGAGTGCGTTTTTCTATTGAAAACAATATAAGACTGCATTTTTGTTTTTAATAAAAATTAATATAAAATTCATTCAAGAAAAAAAAATTCTTATTTTTTGGTATTTATATTACAATTTTTAATAACAATCTGATCCTAGGATAATGATTAAATAAATTGGTATAGATGAACTCCAATGAGATCCTCTTTATATATATGTATACTAATTTGACAAAAATTTTTTTTATTTTGTTGAAACGACAGCAACATACAGGTAAGATCATTTAACTGTCATCAAAAATTTGCATTGCTTAGTTGTACGAACTTTAAGACAGACGAACACAAAATGGCGGTTATTTTTAAGAACAAAAATTTTGCTTTTATTAGAGATAGAGAAAGAGAGAGAGGGAGAGGATGAGGATGAGTTACATGTTTTTTTATTTGGTATTTGCCCCTCATAAATATGAACTCTGCTCAAACATGTAAACATTGCTTTCACTGATTGTGCAAAACAAAACACATTAATCGCATAATTGTAAAATCGATTACACAACAATATACAGCGAACATTTTATTAACTGACTAAAAGCCTACAAGGCATATTACATATTAATGTAAAGCAAAAGCAACTTGAGAGACATGCATCTTAAATTGCAATTCTACCCGGCAGCATTTCAATTTGAACTTTGCATACTTTACGGAGCCAAGCTGTGGCTTAAGACACACAGGTCAGACTTAAGGCATATTTATGGTCACAAAAAAAAGAAAAGAGAGCCATGCTTATGATTTCTTGGCTTGTGCTGCCAATGTGGCGCCTGCATGTTGCTGTTATTAAATTTTCGGCCGAATCTTGTTGCAACACTTGAATGTACGTAATGAAACTATCAAGGAAAAGATAAAAGAAAAACAAAAACAAAAACGTGTTGGCAACAAAGCCAAGTGGCAGCGCAAACACTCATAAGATTTTCGTTGCTGCATGCGGACGTGCAGCGCAGTACGGTGTCCGCCTACGGCATGGAAAACTTTACAAAATGGCAATAAATATTTAGCGCAACATTAATTAAGAAATTCAGCATAGCCTCTGTGTGTGTGTGTGTGTGTGTGAATGCCAACGAACCCTGCACACTGACAACAGCAGCAGCCAACATCAGCCCCAGAGCCACTTAAACAAGAACCCAACGTACTACACAAGCAACCAACCAACCAACCAACCAACCGACCAAGTAAGCAAGCAAAGAGTCACATGCAAGCCAAGACTTAAATATGCCCCCGAGGTGTTTGTGTCTGTGTTTCTGTGTGTGTGTGTGTGTGAGTAGGAATTTACACATTTTGTTTGACCCATGTGTTCCTCCCGCTGCGTAGCATACGTTGCGTATAAGTGTTGTGCCCTCTAGGCCACAAGTGCTTGTGGTCTGCATAGTGTGAACTATTTTATTTTCGTTTTTCTTCTATTTTTGTTTTTTTTTTTTTTTAATTTTTATTTATTTTTTTTTTTTGTTGCCTTTGCTTGCTTGGCACACACATAAACACTTAGACTGACTTTTACATGCGGTGTCTGGAATTTGGTATGCTTCAAGTGCGCGCGTGTGTGTGTTCTGTTTTCGACGGCACTGTAGGCTGGCTGCCTGGTACTGCTGCTGCTGCCATTGCTGCCTATATTAGTTGGGTGTGCGCGTTTTAACCTAAATAAACATGGCTGCTTACCCATTTAGTGCTGACCTTAGTTAGTTCTCTGCATGCTGTGTAGCTTCGCTTGTCACTGCATATGCTGCTGCTGCTTCTTCTGCTTTAATGTTGCTGCTGCTGCTGCTGCTGCTGCTGCTGCTCACGTGCATGCGCAACTATTTTGCTCATTTTAACGGAAATGTTTTGCCATTTCATAAATAACACAAGCAGTTAACATGAGGCGGGCAATGTACGCTCGAGTTGTTTATTTGCGCATTAGAACTTTAAAACTGCACAGCAGAGGTCAGGGCACACATGTGCGCCAGTGTCATGTACACAAGCCCGGGCCATGTTGAAGTTTTCATTTTTAAGCTGTTCTCTTCTGTTTGCGGAAACAGCATTAAGCAAGCCTGTGAAAAGTGTCACTCTCTGTTGCTGCATATTTGTGGCTTCATTTACTTAAATGAACTTATAGCCAATTGCCGCAGTTGACCATCTATGAGAGTGGATGTCCTGGCAGGAGTTAACAACTCTTAGGTTAAAGTTTGCATTTATATGCCACATGGCATCTTTTCAATGATTGGAAATTTTCCTCTTTATTACATTTCATACTGAGTCCCCTTTTTCAAAAAGTATGAAACAAATTCAACTGCACCAATAGCAGAAATACGAATTACAAGATTTTTTAACTCTATGCGGATTACAGTATGATTCGATGAGATGATCCGTATTAGGCTATATCCGCACTAACGAGTTGCTACTGTACCAGCTGCATATAAGTTGCATTTTTGAAATTCCTTAGCTCAGTTGGCCGCACATATAAAGTTCAAAGAGGCATACTGCTTGCTGAATTTCTATGGCAGGTATGTCACAGGATCTAAGGACTCACACAACTCAACGGCTCAAATGAACTTTGTTGAGGCATATTCTTCTAAATGCTTCTTATATGAATTTATGCTACCAAGTCTACTCTAGAATGACTTTGTGGAGCTGCTTACTTATTTGGCAAGTCAACTCGAGACTGTCAGCCTGCTTAGACTTTTCGCTTAGCCACTTATGATGCTATGCGCAACAAATGCGTCTTGACGGCTGCTTATGCGACTTCAATGCTGAAGTTGCGCTACGCTAACTAATCAACTGCGTTGGCCATTAAAGTGCGTATGCTTGGAGCTGTGCTTTAGCATACCGCCTACGCTGCCCAACGCTAAACTCACTTGAAATCGGTGCTGCGGCTGCTGTGGCTGCTTATGGCAACAGTACACGTGCCTAATGCCAGGACACATCTGAGAGCAATTGAGTGTCCACACTTGTGTGCCTTTGGTGTTTCGCTGTTATTTGGTCCATTACTGGCAAATAGCTTTAAGTAAATGGCCGACAAGCCGCAATCGCCGACTGTGGGCCGAAGTATGTAACTTGAGTGGGCATAAAAAATTCAGACACACTCATGCTCAGGCTTACAGCCTGTGGACAACATTTTTGAGTGGCCGTCGAGTATTTCGGTCGGCTGGGTTTTGGTTTCATTTTCTGTGGTTTGCTTCACTGCGGAATGTTTCAATTAATTTCTTAAAGATAAATGCTTGTGTACCGGCCCAAAACAGCAGACATTTCATGTTATTCCCTTTTTGTTTTCTCTTTTCCATTTATATGCCTTATAGGCACATGGCATAGACATGCATTTTAGTCGATTCACAATCGAATTGTAACGAAAATTAAAGACCGATATAAGCGAAAAACTAAAAGCTATGCATATTAAAAGTGGGCGTTGCCACGCCCCCATATGTAAGAGAAAATCAATATTCATCATATATCTCAAACTATTTCATGCAGATTGTTGAAATTTGGCTTTACCAGAGTAAGTGATCATTTTAAAATATTATTAAATGCATAAGGCATATATATGATCCGAATGTTTTTTTGTTTTCCCCTTAGGCAGAAACTAATATCTTTCTTTATTTATTTTTATACATAGCATTCAGTCTATACGTTATTTGTGCCAAATATATTTTCTATTTGCTGTTATGTTTGTTGTTGTTGTTGTCATTATTATTGTTGTTGTTGCTGTTATCAAGGCATTGCATGCCATGACCGCTGAGCTGCTTTGTGCGTTGATGCCGGGTCCGGAGTAAATGTCAAAACAAAGCATTTGGTTTGCATACTTTTGCGGAATTCAAAAACTTTTTAGGATTTATGCGTATGCAGCATACGGATAATGCGGAAAGCTGCGTAATCTGCTCAACTTGGTATTGCGTCATTTGAATTTTCCTTGACTCGTCAACTTGCAAATGCATTTTTGCCATATTCCTTTGTGCTGACACAACATTCCGTTCATTCAGCGTACCGTGTGCGTGTGCTCAATTGTAATTGTGTGCTGCCCCCCCATGATGATATGTGTGCGTCACAAATTTTTTTAACTTGTATTTTATGTGCAAAAAAAAAAGAAGACGTAAAATAAAAACAGAACGCCACAGACACATTCGCTGGCATATGTAATGAAATTGAGATTGGCCATTGGCCTCTTGGCCACACACACACACACTCACACATCCGTATGTTAGCTACATGTTAGATTTTGCCAACGCAGATGCTGTCTTGACCTTGCCGCTCCAAGTCTCCTGTCTTGGCCTTCTGCACACTGCCCTTGGTGTCCGCTTTTGCAAGTGCGGCATTACACGTGGCATTGCTGCTTGCCTCGGTTCGATTCGATGCGGTTCCGTTCGGTTTGGTCTGTTTACATCCCCATGTGGGTGGGGGAGTGGAAGTGGCAACGGCAGGGAACAACACACAGCCACAATAAATTTACCAAGTCAATTTGTGTTGATTGTAAATAGACGAGTGTTTTGTGCGGTTTCCATGGTGCTTAAATGGTTTCTTTACTGTTTGACTTACGTTTAACTTTTGCTGTGGTTAACTCAAAAATGCTTTGCCCTTTCTGTGTTCTGGCACTTCGCAGCGTTTTAAAGTGCCATGTTTTTAATTAGTGACACGACTTCATTAACTGTTAAAACCGTTTGCCATTGTTTTGTGTGTCCCATGAAGGCTGTTTAACCTTCTTCGTGTTGATGCTCTTTCTCAATTCCCTTATATGCTACGCATGCTACTTATATCCAGCACAACAATAAAGATTTATAGATATAAAGCTAACATACTCTCTGCTTCGGCATAATCAGCGTTGGTCGCGTTTGGTCATACCTTCGTGCCGACTTTGCCATTTGCGCTGTTAGCTGATAACCATAACAGTTCAAATCTTAATAGAACTGAACTGAGTTTCTTTCTCTTCGATTTATGTATAAATTATATCTTTCACTGCTCTTTACTTATGCAAAATCTTATACTTCTGCAGCAAATAATTTTAAAGATATGAAAATATTATTTAGAGGGCATGACACCACCTATTTTTACACTGAAACTAATAAACTTTACTTTTTCGTATACAAAATGTTTTTATTTTTTATTTTTATTAATATAAAATCTGATATTTATATATATATGATTTTTTGTGCACTTTATAACATAAAAGTTATAGGCTAAATAACAAAAAGAGGCTAGCAATTTAATGCCCACCGAAACCTCCCAGGCTCTCCTGTAGCGAGCGTAGTATGCCAATGGGAATCTGAAATTAAAAAGAAGAAAAAGCAAAAACACAAAAAAAAAAATTTAATTTAAAAAAAGGGAAATTTGCTTAGACATATTTTGTATAATTAATGAATCATTGTAATTAGGCTTACATTCAAAGCATTAAAGACAACGTTAGGCTGCACCTTTGCCTGTACATGCACCTGACCATCGACGTCTGCTGGCACAGGCGCCACCGGACCTGGCACGTAGGCAGGTCGCTCCACGGATTTCACAACCTTCTTGTGCACGATTTTTGTGGCGCCTGTTGTGTCGTTGGGTTCCTAATTAAATTAATTAAATCAAATTTTAAATATATTTCAAAATTGTTGGCTATTATTGTTGTTGTTGTTCGTTCGTCGTTATTTTGCTTGTTTGTTTATTTGTTTGTTGTTGTTCATGGTGATGACGGTGAAAGCAGCTGCCATGAAAACCGCAAAAGCTAAAAGCCAACCAAAAAACTAAAAGCAAGCAATAAAATCAAAAAAGCAAAGCAAGCAGACGCAATAAATAAAATAAACCGCAAAATAAATGCAAAATTAAAATAATTTTCATATGTCAAAACAAATTTGTCAAAAGCACATAAATTTTCAACAAAACTCCAGCTAAAAGTAAATACAAAAAGAAAAGAAAACAAAAATTAAAACAAAAACAAAAAAAAAAAAAAAACCATCTAAAAATATGGCATGCAAACAACAATTATAATAACAAACAACTAACATTTATTTATAACAGTAAATGACAAGAACACGTGAAATCGCTGCCACGGCGGAATTACGTTTGTCAAACACCAGGCCATGTGCCAGCGCAGAAAAGTATAGCAATAAAAAAAAAAAATACTAAAAAAAAACAAAAATAAATAAAAACTAAATAGTTAAAAAAATAAACGAAACGATGCAAAATATGCCAAAAAAATCCCATAGCGTTGTGTGCCAGCCAAGTGCTGCCAGGCGGCAGACGTTCTGCATTGCCGCGGCGCTGCAAAAAGTCACTTAAGCTAACCGGCAGAAAATGTATGCACTGAATTTTTTGCATTTTAACAGCATGTTTCTATTTTGCCTTGTTTTTTATTCTCTGGTTATCGCATAATTTGCATAAAAGCGCAAGTGGCGTCAAATATATAAGAACAAAAAAAAATTTAAAAAAAAAACAAAGACATCATGCAACGCAGGTGCGCTGCTGCCTGCTACAAAACAGCGCATGGCCAGCTACGCGAATGCGATGCTGCCATTTGCTGCTGTTTGCCTGCTGCCTGTGCTAATGTTGTTGTAGCTGTGTGCGACCTTGTTGGTGTTGTTGTTTTGGCATATATATATGCCTTATGACTGACGGACATGCACAAGAATTTTAAGCGATTAGCATTTATTTTACTTTTATTTTTTTTGGTTTGTTGGATACTTTCTTTTTGTCAATGCGCTGTGAATAGTTAAAGAATATTTGTCTACTTGCCAAGTTGTAGCATGTTAACATCATGTTGAGATTAACGCTTTCGTATGTAAGACAAAGACGAAAAAGTTATGTGTTCTGTGATCTAAACGCAAACATTGAAAAAAGACGAAGTGCTCAATTATGGGAAACAGAACATTTGAACAGAGAACAAATAAAAAAATATTTACAGCTGCATGGACTTGCATAAATAAACTTGGCAATATTTGCTTTAAAATGCAGACACTAAAAGGCATATATATGATGCGCTGCCTTTACACCAAAGGGAAAAACTAATATTATATATGTCTGTGCACAGAGCGAACTCGTGTCATGCAACATTTCTCCAATTATGTACTTGAAAACATTTGATTAGTCACGTTGCTAAAAGTTTTTGCTTTGGCAAAGAAAAAAAAAAAGTAGCTTGAGTGCTTTAAAATTTTTAGCATAGGCAACTTTATATTATTTTTGGTTTCTCTGGGTTTGAGCCGGTGTTTTTTTGTTTTTTAGATTTTCAAAGGATTCGAAATATGAATATTGCATATGCATTATTATGTGCAAATTGCATATGTGTAATCATATATTTTAACAATTATAATTAGAATTTTTAAAATTTAAATTGTTGTTTTTTCTTTTTGCAGTCTATTATTTATTACCTTGCTGAACATAAATCTTCACCATGAAGCAGAAGCTGCACAAACTAGAAATATGAACGCAACTGACATAAGTTGTGGCGTTGGATTGCTTCAAGCTCCTGCAAGAATTTATTGTGCGAAACAAAAGCACAGAAAAAAAAGAGGCAGTGCTCAAGGACACGCCTCTAGCATTACGTAGGAAAAATTGAGAAATAACAAAACATGATTTACACGAAGTTCAACTGCGAGGGTCGCTATGGCCATACATTGTAATAAGAATATAATTTTGATTTTTGCACTTAAAAAAAAAAAAAAACAACAACAACAACTGCAGATTCAAGCCAACACAAATTTGTAGTTTGTGTTTATTTTAGCATCATTTGGCAGCACAAGCGTTCAAGAGTCTTAAAGCAATTGAAAACCAATGGGAAGCCAATACGGATATAAATGAAATTATGTAGTAGCCAATGCTGCAAGTTTTGTA
Organism: Stegana nigrithorax; assembly: GCA_037044495.1. Taxonomy (NCBI): domain Eukaryota; kingdom Metazoa; phylum Arthropoda; class Insecta; order Diptera; family Drosophilidae; genus Stegana; species Stegana nigrithorax. Next base: position 35,106 of record JBAMBQ010004927.1, read on the forward strand.
TTGGCAAAAGTAATTTCAAGGATTTTACTGCTGGCCCCTGAAGTACAGTGATTAGTAAAAATTCTTATTTTAATTTTTTCTAATTTTATGGCATTATATTTTAGAGCTAGAGTAGATGAACGTAACTTCCACAACTGACATAACTTCAATGTACAGTCGAAACTCGTGTAACGTGTTTAGTGCGTTACTTTTTTATTCTTTTTTTCAAAACGAACTGAACGTGTTAGTTCAACATTGGCATGCAGGCATACCGAAGTATGCTTTGTGTTTATGGCAGCCTTCGTAGTATAAAGTTTTTGCTTGCCCATAGCACAAAGTTAGGCTATTAGATGTGTGTAAAACCCATATAAACCCAGACAAGCCACAACACAACAACAAAACAAAAGAAAAACAGAAGAATAATACAATATCGAAACCGCATTATGCAAATTTTAGTCGCAATTTCTAAGAAGCCAAACCGCGTGAACCCCTCTAACGCGTTTAACGAGGAAGGACTGTGGCTGGAGACGTTAACAAAGGCCATATTATTATTTTGACAGTGTTAAATAAAACCAAAATATATGCGCGAATCTAAGGCTTAATATTAAATGGCGAAAATGAACAACGGAAACCAAAGCAAAGCCAGTGCTGCCAGCGCATTAAAAATTCAACGATTATTGTCGCACGCATTGAGTTGCCATGCTGATGTGAGTAGTGTGCAAAACAGTGGCCACTTTGATCTTGAACCTTTTGCTACTCTACAGTGTAAGCCATTGCCATTGCCATTGCCATTATTGTTGTTGCTGTTGTTGTTGTTGTCAACATTGACATGGTTACCTGCAGCGGTTGTACTGCTGCCACTTGCCACGTCGGTTGCTGTTGTTGCGGTTGCTCTTCCTGCTGCTGCTCCTGCTGCTGTAGTACATAGGCAATGCGTGCATGAGCACGTGGTCGCTTGTTGCGTTTGCGCTGGCGACGTTCGCGTTCTTTAACAAATACAATGGCATCAACAGAGCCGCCATTGGCGCCGTCATTAGTTTGGCTGCTGGCGCTAGGCGCAGCAGTTGCCAATGGACGCAATGCGGCAACGTTGCCACTGTCGACGCTAGCATCGCGCTAATGTAACATGTTGTATGAGATGTTTGACATTTAGTTAGGCGCACGATGCATTATGTTGGCGTGAGTTTATCTTTTTTTTTTTCTCTTTATTTTTTGCGTTATTTTGGCACGCATGTGGGTATGAATATTACGCTACACTTACCTCACTCTTGATTAGCGTGTACTTCTTTGGCGGCTTGATTCTCTGCACATAGTTGTTTTGCTCTGGCGCTGGCGGCGGCGGCGGCGGTGCCGAGGTCACGGACGCAGCTGCAAACGCTTGTGGCTGGGATTTCGTTATCTGATTGACAGTGTGCATATTTGAGTGTACCTTGCCATTGGCATGCGCCTCGGAACCAATGAAACCCTCACGTCCGGCATCGCCGCCAAGCACAGCGCTGGCGCCGACCGCGGGATTTGCCTGCGCACCGGCATAGGCCACACCTGCTGTGCGACCTGCGTATGGCGATTATAGAGGCCTTGTTAATTCGAAATCTACGTGTAGCCAATTGCCAATGTATACACACCGTCTACTTGACCGCCCAGTCCGGCTGCGGCTTGTGGACCCCATGGTGTGCCAGCTGAGGCACTTAGGCCGCCGTGTGCAGCGTCGCCTGTTAGCAGACCACCCAGACCAGCCTCAGCATGATAGCCACCGAAGTTAACGCCAATTTTGCCATCCTTAAACGTGACAAACTGCAAGAAATCCAAAAAAGAGAAACAAAAAATTGAAAATCAAAGCACAAATTAAGTTTTTGGTATAGGGCATGCCTGGCGTATGCGCAACATTTGACACATTGCACATACGCCATGTTATTTGCACTCAATTTCAAAGGCATGCTTTATAAATAAAATAAAACCGCTAACCTCTTTAGCATTAATGAAAGTTAATGTAGGCAATTTAATTCATATATTTTAAAAAGAAAAAAATTATATAATAATAATCATACGATTTCTTGGTTACTCTTGTTCTTTTGTATTTTTGCAAATTTTTTAACTGCGTAGTTAAATGAAGTTTAGTTTAATTAAAAATGCATAAATAACAAATATGAAATCATGGGTCAGCCTGCAAGCTTATCATAGTTAGAGTGACCATGGCCTACATGTTGTGTGCCGCATGAGCCACGCAATGAACATAACGCAGCTGGTCTGTCAGTTGCTGCTGCTGTCAGCAGTGGGTCAACAGTGGGCCTCTAATAGGCCAGGGCTACTTATGGTTATTAGTTCTCTGACAGAGTTACCTAATTTGTGTGTTTAGTGTTCTGTTAAGTCATCATTATAATTTTCTACATTAGGCAGAACACATTATTGTAAAGTAGAAGTTTTGTGTCTGACATAAACAGCGCGACGCAGCAAGTAATGGGAAGACAACTGATAAACTCTGATAGCGGCATGGTTATCTGCAATCGTCAATTGAGTAAACAATATACACATTCACTGTGTTGTACGAGTACAGTACAACACAAGTGTACAAATGAGCGACATACATTGTCAATTTACTTGCTGTCGATAAGGTAAGATAAAATTATACTCAAAATGCTAAACAAGACGTCTTCGGCTGTGACAATGCTTCTGACACTGCCACTGGCACTGAATCTGGCTTTGGCTTTGATCTTTTCTTGGTTCTTTTATTTACTTTTCTATTACCTTATTTTTTTTTTTGTTTTTTATTAGCAGACACAATTTGGAAATTGTTTAACATTTGTGCAAATAATTTGTTCAACCGTTTTTTATATACTGACTCAACATTTTATTCATACGCCTGTAGAAAAATGAAATAACTACTTTTGGCACCTTATACTTAACTTTTTGTTGATAATTTATTATCAGACAGAATTATTATCATTTTATCTTAATTAATTACTATAGAAAAATAAAAGAAAAAAAAATAAATTAAATTCATAGTAGTGAAACCTGGCTGACAATGTCAACTATAAAGCAAAATTTGTTGGTTATAAAATTGAATTATATAAAGCAACTTAGATGTTTCAAATGAAAGACAACAATTCACCAAAAGCTGTTCCGACAGCATAACACATGGAATCGAGTAAGCATCAGTACAACTATAAAAGTATGTTCAAGTTTTTATGCTCGAAATGTGTGTTACCAAAAATTGATAGGCAAAGTTTAGCTTTCTTGTCAAAGTGCGTACACAAAATTGAGTCAGTGTAGAATGCGTCTGACTGACAATAATAGACGTCGCACAGAATTTTACGCAGCGTGCAAGTCCAACGCGAGGCGTCGGTGAAGCCACAATTACACGTGAAGCACCGCGACAAGTGTTTGTGGTTGATAAGCAGTTGCGCCCAACTGATTAACATTTAATATTGCTATAGACACGCAAAAACAAAAACAAAAACAAAAGCAAAAACATAAACGAAAATAAATATGCAAACAGTTTGCAGTTGTGTATGGGAAAAGCATTGACGCAGTTAACAAAAAATAAAAAAAGCCAAAAAAAAGCCAAAAAAAAAATAAAATACCACACGAAGTACACAATAAATTAAACACAAAAGGGAAGCAAAATTAAAAAAAAAAAAAACAAAATCCAAATAAATATTTAAATGCATATATAAAAGGAATTTAAGCGTAAACGCACGCATCGCCATGTCGCGCCAAAGTTCAACATCACAGTCACAGTCACAGTCACAGTCATCCTCAACCTCATTGTCACCGTCACCGTCATCGGCATCGGCATCGTCGCGGCGGCGATTCACAGCGTCAAGATGGCATCGGACCCTTTTCGCAGCGCTGCTGTGCATGCTGCTGCCCATGCTGCTGCTTGGCAACGACACGGCTGCGGTTGACGATGTTAGTGTCGCTGTTACCTGGGGCTATGTCAACAAATACGCGGCAACGCTTCATGAGGAAGAAGTGCGCCTGCCGGCGGGCCACAATGATACCAATTCTAACGACAATGGCAGCAGTGAAGCAATTGTGGTTATTCAATACCCTGCGGAGGTAAGCTAATGTATAGCACCAATAGCAGCAGCAAACACAACAATAACAACAACAACAACAAGAACAACAACAGACAGGCTGGCATATTGTTTATTGCTGCGCTTAGCCGCAAGTTATGTCAGCTTCGCTGGGCACAGTGTGTTCAATTTTTCAAAAGTTGCTACAAATTGGGGCAAATTTGTTTAGCTGTGTTTCAATTTTGCTTGTTTCGGTTTGCTTTTTGTTTTTGTTAGAGAAAGTCTTTTTTAAACTCACAACTGCAACATAATTTGTTATTAGCCAACTTTGCGTGCAGTTGCCTAATGCCTGGCAGCTGTCGCATCATTATTTTGGGCTACTGTGGCTTATGCAACTGTTAATCGTGCTGCAAGACTCACGGTTGTTGTTTTTGTTAGCTGAGCTTATTATGCCTTAAACGGTTTACACTCATTTCTAGTGTGTCTGCTGCCGTAGTCAATTCGAGCAGATTCTGCATTTGTTTAGCATATTTTTATATATGCATTTTACGTTATAATGATATTTAAAAACAGAGTCATTCATTAGATTCAACTTTTCAGGTGCAATGAACTTGATTGCAAAATATATATTGGCCATTTCAATCATTTTCAAATCAATATAACTTTTTACAGGAGTGACGAATAAAAGAACTGTCTGCACAAGAAATGTAGCCTGAAATTTCAAATGTGTGTTCGTTTGACACAATCGGATTAGTGTTGCACAATATATATGGGTATCAATATCATCTAGTGTTTAAAAAGCGGATACTTTTTAAGTCACCCACAAGTTTATTGCTTCAATATATGATTAATTATGCGAATCTATAAGGCATATATTCATCTATTAATTTTGCGTCATCGTATGCAAAAAAAAACTTTTCTGTTGCATATACATATTCAGTGTAATCATTTGTTGATAAGATGTCCTGCTGCTTCTATAGTAAAGTTTTCTAATTCAAGTAACATTCTTCTTTTTTTAGTCTTTAGTTTCATTATAACATGTTAAGCTACACTGAGCATTATTAATTGGACTTTAAGAAAATATTGAAATTCATTTGCATTACAGTTTTTTTTATTAATAATATCATGACACTTACTCACTTAGCGCGTGCATTTTTAAACACTTTTGTACCACTGTGCAGCAGTTGGCTAATTTAAGAATTTTTCTTCAATTTTTTATTTACTTAGGGAGAGCAGAACAGTTACACGATAACCGCTATGTATGCCTACGATGTAACAGTCTACGACGCTGATGCGCATTTCGGCGATGTCACGGACTCGTCAGTGGCCGCATGCCTCAAGTCTGTCACAATCGAGCTACTGGGTGGCGGCGTTGGCCATAAATACACGTCTTTGCGTTTCCATAGAGCGAAAAGCGCTTATCGCGGCGATATATATTATAAGTTGGTCATTTACGGTTTGGAATTATAACAGATTACGCTGATATGCTTACTTCAAAGCGACTTAAGTGTTTCTTTTTTTGTTTTATTTATTTATAGATTTTTTGTCGCTCTTTTTGATTTTATAAATATATTGTTATCAAAAAATAATTATATTGCGATTGCTATAAAAATATATGACTACAATTTTGCAGCAGTGATTTGATAAATAATTTATTGAGCAAACACTTATAATCAGCAAGGCTAACAGTCGTCAGCTTTAGGCTAAACAAATATTAATAATTTATGGACTAAAACAGAAACAAACACAAAAAAAAAAAAAGAATAAATAAAAATAAAAAAAAAAATGTATGCAAAAAAAAGTTATATTGATTTATATATGCTTTTTATTACAGAGCTCTATGCATGCCGAAATATTTTAAATGCTCTTAGGCAGGGCAGTATTTAAAGATCTTTTGATACTATGCTCCAACGTCGTGAAATGTTTAATTTATGAAAAAAAAAAGTTGATTGAAAAATGTATTTGACGTTAATATAAACGAGACTGCACAAAAAAAAAAATAAAAGTAAATTGTTAAACAAAATGATCGACATGCCACCCAAAGCAAGTTTAATAGAGCCAACCTCTGCAAGCTGCACTTGTTACTAGGAAATACCTTAAACAGTTTGTGGTGCTAATTGTATGTAAATAACAAGGTGCCTGCCAAGACAGCTTGCATATTTTTGCATTATCTATAAGGCAGCGCAAGTGAAGTGGGGTTTTCATGGGCTGAGCCAGAGGCGCGCATAAATCAAACGTTGACATTTGGTTAGGCAGGCGTAAGTACAGTGACGGCGGTTACCGGTTACCGGTTACATTATGGTAGACATGCTATTATGTAAATTTGGGTTTAGGCTCTCTGTCTGTCTGTTTGTCTGTCTGTGTGGCTGTTAGCCTATTTGCCTGTCTGCCAGCTTGTTTGCCAACCTGTCTGCCTGCCTGTGTGCCCAACTGCCTGCGCTTAACACTTTAACGTCAGCCCTTTGTTTTCACACCTGACGCTAAGTCTTAGTAAGTTCTTAACTTATTTTTCTTTTTTTTTCTCCTTTTTCTTTTTCTATAAGTAAATTATGTCATGTCCCAAATCGTTGCATAAAACTAAAAGGTTTAGTAGATTCTTTTGTATTAAGTTGTTTAACACACAAACACATGCAGCTGGCGCAATTATAACGAAATTGTATAAAGGCTGCGCACAAAAGCAGGTAATATTTTTCTTCTTCGCTGTATAACGTTTAGAAAATTTTAAGCAAAAAAAGTGTAGCATACAACTGGGAGTTATTTGCTTTAATTTAATTATGGAACATTAGCAGTTAAAGCATGTTTTAGCCTAACTTCGTAGACAATGCATAAAAACCGGGGCTAATCAGCAAACAAATTAAAGCGTGTGTAAACTAAATTACAAGCAAAGCGACACGCAAATATATAAAAATAAAAAATATAAAGGCTATCAACCTTTTTTTTACGCTTTTTACAGCGCTAATTAAAGTTTTCATGTTACATGAAGAAAAAAAAGCGCTAAGGCTGTCCTTTTGCCTTGTTTGCCCTAACTGCGTCAGGCGGTAAAAGTAAAATGAAAAACACAGAAAAAAAAGGAGTGAAAGAAAAAAAAAAAAGAAAAGTACGCAACCATTTAAAACATTTTTCGATAAGAATCTTTTCTATTAGCTTTTTGCAAGTCTTGGCACTGTCAGAAATTTGCCACAATAAATGGTTTTGTATTTCTCAACTTGCCATATTGCATAAGAGCAGCGCAAAGGCAGCCGTAGCGGCTGGCTGCTACCATACTAGGGACACCTATATGCCTGACGACAGCAACGTGCACTCAAGTTGCTTTGCATGTTTGCCAGCGAATTCGCGTGGTACGTGTGCAAGAATATATTGCCACATTTGAACCTGCCAAGAGCGTTTTAATGGCATTAGCCGCAAGACAGCATGCAGCACTCAATCTTTGCGTTGCATTTCCAGCCAGGCAGGGGTATACACAGGCAGGCAGTTACGCAGTCAGGCACCTAGGCAGCCTGGCAGGCGACTGCGATTGCTCTGTGCAGACTTGTGAAGAAACTTAAAATCTTGCGCATAGTGTGTGCAAAAAGTTTACGGCAGCTTTGTGTAAAAGTGCAAAAATGCGCACGTTGACGGTATTTTAACAGCACTTTTAGTGATTGCAAAGACAACAATAACGCACAACAACAATAAAAAAAAAAAAGGAAAACAAAAATTGAAAATTGCATCTTAAAACATTGACAACTTTATTGTGCCATTTTAAGCATTTAGGCGGCAGCTTTCACGCGAGGCGACAAAACGCTGCCATGCGCTGCAGATAGCTCCCATAAGGATTGATTGGGTGTAAAATAAATTTAAACAAGCTCCTATACGAAATCTGCATAGAATTTTATAAGCTTTTTTAAGCTTTTATTTATTTACATTTGTAAACATACAATATAGTCGGTAGTTGACCTTTAATATTCTTTTATTCATAACTTTTGCAAAAAATAATACTTTCTCATGTAACTTAAGAAAATAAATAAATAAGGACTTTACATATTTACATATCTGAAAAATCGAGATCAAAATTTTCAACCTCATTGCTACCGTCTCTTTCTACACTAAACGGTTTTTTCTTCGCGTTTTTATTTTCAAAAGGCACTAAATCTAATACTAAAATCACTAAGTTGGCCACTTGGCGCTTATGCTTTACCCTCCCAAAAATAGTCATCATGCTTCGTTCTTAAGCAAAATGAGCATAAGCATTACTATAATTTAGTGCAATTTTCTTTGTTGTTATTATTATGAAATATTTAAAATCTTTGTTTATGAACCGATTTTAATAATAAAAAAAAAAACAAAAACCTAGATATATTAATTATCTTCAGAATGTTATATTTTTCTTGAAAATCTGCTCAGTATTAAGAGTTTCTATAAATTACAAAGAAACTCCTTACATTTTTAAATATATCAAAAAGATAAATAATCTCTCTTGAGAATTGTGATTGTCGCTTCGGATGTCTGGGCAGCTTTGCGAGTAAATGATGTGTGTAGTTATGTTAGAATGTTAGTTATTTTAGAAAAAACTTTTACCTAATAGCAAAACTTGCCATTAGTTCTCAGCTTACATTTCAAAATATAATATGGCCAAGTATTGCTCAGTTCAAGTGTCGTGTCTGCTATTTTAGCCTTCAAATGCAGCGCATTTGTGTTCGTTCTACTTCAAATGCTGTTTGGTATTTATAATTTAGATGTTGTATCGTACACAAACCGAAAGCATATTATCAATAATCGTATCACTGTGCGAGCAAAGAGCGTGCGTAGTGTGCCAAAATGTCAATTAGCAGATTAAACTGTCTGCCACAAAGCACAAATAGTGCTTAAACATTGATTGACTGTGCTCCACAAATAAACACAAAAACAACAGCAACAACACACGGGTAACAAAAATGACAATTTTAATATGCCACAGCATTGGCTACAAAATGACGCATGCGATAATTGTTGCCAGACCACATTTGTTGACAAAGCCAAAAACAAAAAAAAAAAAACAAAAAACAAACAACAAAACAAAACCAAAAACAAGCGGCCATGTGACATTTGCGACTTGCCGCATATGCGGTCTGCCTTCTAACGCGGCTGCATTTCAATCGCCAGTGCGGCAGACTGCGTTGCACCACAAAACTTGGCTTGTATGGCCAACTAAAATGTGGCACAGGCCAAAGTTACTCACACACGCGGTTGCAGTTAATTTTTAACAACAACAACAAAAACAACAACAACAACAAAGATGCCAGCATAATGGCATACATATGTACGTTGACAACTGCTGGCATTGATTGCATTGCAATTGCGGTTACTCGGCGGCATTTTAAATATGCCAAAATGCGCCACGCCCCCTTTGTCGCCGTTGACTTAAAGCGCATCAACGTTCAAGCATTGAGCATTGAAATGAGTTTATCAATCATTGTGCAATGCATAATTGCTTAAATGCACTACACTGTGTGTGTGTGTGTGTGTGTGTGTGTGTATGTCTTCGGTATTAAGCATCGATTTTGCATTTTCATTGCTGCTGCTGCTGTGGCTATTCAATGCCAGCAATGTCGTGCAATTAGTCGCGAAAAAATAATTAAAATGCATTTTCATTTTGTTTTTTGTTCTTTTCTTTATACCCTATAACAAGAAATGGTTAATGGTACATTAAAGTTGTGCAATTACATGTAACAGGCAGCTAGCCATGTCCATCTGTCTGTATGTCCGTCCGTCTGTATATATGAACAAACTGATCTCGGAAACACCAAGTTTGTCAAAAAGACTCTCCTAATTCATAGTTTAATTTGCTTTTTCGATATCCAATCTATAACATATAGCTGCCATAGGAACGATCGGCCGAAAAATCACATTTACACACAAAAATATTTTTATTTCTCAAGATATTGTTACCGAAATTCAGATTTAATAGTTCTAGCTAATGTCCAATCATATATCTCAATATTACTTATATCAGTTTACTATATCATATAGCTGTCATAGGAATGATCGATATACTAAAAAAAAACTTTTTTGTTTCTTGAAATACTGTTAAATATTTAAAATAAAATATTAAAATAAAAAAAATTTTTTTTTGGAATTTTGGATTGGGTTCAGTGTATTCTATAGTCGGTTGCGTCCGACTATAGCCCCTGCCATTCTAGTTTCCTTATGTGTTCTTTACGACATTTATGACTCTGAACTTAATACCGTTACTCAAACATTTTATTGCCAATTTAAAATTATACCGAGAGAGCATTTTATTATTGTGAACATTAAATATAATTTTCGCATACGATTATTTCCGCTTTACTGTGCACTTGTCCTTCACATTTGCCAAAGGTTGTCAAGGCATTAAATGTAACTAAGACGCTGTGCACGTTAATTGCACTTACACATACATAGGCACACACACATGCATACATGCGCACAACTTCAATATGCCTGCTAACATTTGCTGACATTAAAATGTTAAATGCGCATGAAATTACTAATTTAAAATATTAAATGTTATTTTGTTGCAATTGTCTTGCGCTGTAAGTTCTAGAAAATCTCGCCAGAGACTTTATGTAACAGTAAATCACATTTACACACAGATAGTTTTTAGAAAGTAAGTATGTAAATAATAAAGAGTCACTATACATGTCTTTATCTCTAGGTAGACTTTAGTGCCACACGAAGGATTTAAGTTATTGCGCAGCGTCTATTTCCTGTTTACAAATTTACATAAATGCTGCGGCGAAAAGAGTTTTGGCTTATAAGACTAAAGAAGAGCTAATTCTCTCATGCCTAGAAGGCGACTACTGGACTTTGAACTTTGTACCCAGTTGCCATGTGTAGCATGGCAATCTAAGTTCACGCTTATTTATACACATATTCCCCGTTTAACGTTAACACGTTTTTAAATTGTTGTAAAGCAAAAAAAAAAAAACACAAAATGTTTTATTTAAGATTTATTACCACTAAACTCTGGAGAACTGCTTACACTAAGTGGTGACTTTCTTGGGCTTGAAAATTAAATGCCAATATTGACGCGTTGCTACGCAGTAAACGGGGATCGAACCTCAAGTCTGAGCACAAGAGAGTTTAAGCTTAAACAGCTTTGCCACGGCGATGACGAAAATAATTAAACTGACTTAACTATGTTCGTTTGTGTTTGGGCAAGGAGAAATGCTGTTACATATTTCTCATTACTGACATAACGTATTTTTAAACATTTAAGCTTAATATTTTACAATATTGCGCATTAAAGCGATTTTATCTTTTCAGTTTGCGGCCAGCTAAGATTTGTCAACACAAAACAAAACAGAAACTTTGGATTAAAATTATTAAGCTACGTCATATAATTTTAGAAATATTGCTATAAAAAACAAAAGCAATATGCCTGTTACGCAAGTTCATGCTGCAGCCCTAGGGAGTTGCTTACAAGCCAAGCGAACTCAAGCCAGCCTAAGCCTGCGTAACCCTGGCAGAAAACAATTCAATATGCATTACCGTTTTGCATACACATATGTGTGTAATTAATTAAACGAAACTCCGACATATGATGAGCACAGTAAAATAAGTCAACGTAATTAAACACACATCAAACGCTCAACAGTTACTTAAATAATAGATCAAAAGCGCCAAATAAGCGCAGGGTAAAATAACGAAAACAAAATGATAAAAAAATAAAAGAAAAAGAAAAAACAGAAATAAACATGATGCGACACTCACCTGCGGTGCGGCATTTACTGCTGCAAAGAGCATACACATGACTCCAATAAGGATACGCATCATTGTTGAGGTTATGCGTGCGTGCGTGCGTATGTACTACGTCACAGCTTCAAGTGAGCGCGCGGCTAACCGAAAACAAAATACTTGATTAAGATGCTTTGTTGTCGGCTGTCGTTTGTTTGCCGTTTGTTGTTGTGCAGCACAGGCTTAACATTATAACGCTAATCAGCAGTGATTCGCACTCCCACTTACGCTCTCACTTACGCTTTGCCCTCTCACAGACTTACTCTCGCCGCTCACAAGAAGCGGCAAACGTTGCTTGGCTTGCAAGTGTGGCGACAACAACAAAAGAACAACAAAAAAAAAACAAAAACAAAACAAAACAAAAACAAAAGACTTGCTTTGTATGCTGCAGGCGACGACAGCATGAAATGCCTATTGTCAATAGGCGTACTCACTTGCTTTCTATATTTATGTAGAATTTACAAAAAAAATAAAACAAAATAAGATATATTTGTTTTCACTTTTTTTTTTTTGACACAAAATTCGGTAAACTTTATAATTTGCTGCTTATTAAATTTATTGTTTTTTGTTGCGGTTTTGCTGTTTTGCTTGTTTTGTTTTTTTCTTAGACGCGTTAAAATTTCGTTAGAAGTTTTATTTTAAAGTTTTGATTTGATTGTCGTTGGATATGCTACTGGACGTCTGTTCGCGGCGCGTTCACGTTTTGCACTGATACTTGAGTTATAGCTGGACACAGCAGCCTCGCGCTTAGCCACAACAAGTTGGATTTTGCTGCCTGAAGCTAAGTTTGCATGGTTTGGCTTGGCGCAGCTTGGCTTGGCTCGGCTTGGCTTCGCTTGACTTTCAGGCGTAATTAAATTGTTTATGCGTATTTGTATAGGAATTTTTATAGGTTTTTTTTTTTTCTGGCGCTGTCAACGACATTTAAACTTTATTCATATACCAAAATTTCAGCATTTGTTGTTTGTAACGCTGCCGTTAAATGTGAATTTAAGTAGAATTGGGTAATTTATTTTTTTTTTCTTTTTTACGTATTTTATATGTATGTATTATTTTGTTTTTATATTTTTATATTTGTTTTCACAATATAATTACCAAGTTGCGCAAAAAATGTTAATTACTAACAACAAAATGTTGTTCATGCATAAAGTGACCATGTGCGTTAAGTTTTTCTAGGTCTCCATGGGCTTGATTTGGGCAAGTGTCACATACCAGGTCAAGCATTTAAAAGTTGGGAATGTCTTTATATTTATGTGCGATTTTCTACACTGTGCATCAAAAAGTTAATCCCAAATAATTACCAAATTGTTTTCAAATTCAACGCATTAAATATTCTACCCAAATACTTTGGTTACTATTTGTATTATATGTTATGTTAAAGTCTCATAAATAAAAAATGCGGCCATGCAAATATTATGTGACAGTTTGCATGCGTACATACTCGAGCGCATTCAGTTTATTAAACAGTCATGCACATTTGCTTTTATTTACATAATTAATCATTCAGTTCTGATAGAGAGCTCAGAGGCTCACAGGTACTTCACAGCAGATAACCATTAAAAAAACAACAAACTATAAAGCATATGCAAACGCTTCATAGCAGCACATTTTATGATGAATACAGATCTGAAATCTATCTTCTGTTTTATTCATACTTACATTAAAAAAATTGTTAATATATAAATAACACTATATATCAGACAGCAACATATATAATATTTGAAAGCCGTAAACAAACACAGTAAAATTATTTAGCATTAAATTATTATTATTTATTATGAAACAAAAAAAAAAAAAAATAAATTAGATTATTTCATATGCAAGTTCTATTGTATTGTATTTTAAAATTCGCTTTATGTTTAATGTCCTATATGTGGAAATTGTTTACTTTCAGCTTATTTTCAGTCTTAATTAGAGCACAAAATAAATCACAACTTTTTTTGCTAGATGTTTCATACGTATACACAATGTGTGACATGTCAGAGATACGGTAATATAGCAAAATTGTAACTTTTTTTGGATATGCTCTGATAACTCACAGTCAATATAATAGTCACCAAAATTGCGACGAATGTTCGATTTTTTTGTATTTAAACTTATTTTTTTTTTTAATTAGCATAGTTTTGAAATTTTTGTGCTCTTGGAAATGTATATGAAAATAAATCTGTATAATAATTTTAAGATTTTTCGTTTTTATTTCAGTGAATTTATATTTTGTTTTTATTTTAATAATACGCAGACTATAAATTGGCTACTTAATTTTACGGCATTTGCGGCAGTCTGTGTTAATTCAGCTGCATTATAAGTTGCATGCATGCGCAAGCGAAACGGTCACTCTAGGCAAACTTCAAACTGTGTTGCATTTTAGTGCAAATTACACACAAACTAATTTACAACTAATTAAATAAGTTAACTGAGTCAAGCGACTTCAGCGACTTCATCGTAAGAAAGAGACAATACGATGAGAACAACAACAACAACAACAACAACAGCAGCATCAGCAGTAATAACGAAAATAGTAAACAAGTAATGAAATTTAAATGCAAATGCCTTAATCGAATGCTGAATGCTGAATGTGGCAGGCGTTAAACCGGTTTGGCAGTACATTTTATTTTTTAATTTTTCTTTTGTTTTATTTTTTTTTTTTGCGCTTTTGAATTTAATGCTAGTGTGCAATGGTCGTTTGCAACACAACAACAACAACAACAGCAGCAACAACCAACGAGCGCAACAACAAAACCATTAAAGTAGACAAAAAAAAACGAACGGCGCAAACCCCAAAAGCCACTTGCGCAATGCTGCAGTTGCATGAAATTTTGCAAAGCCAGAGCACAAAAATAAGCAACATTAAAAACAAATACAAAAATACACAACAAAAAAAAAATTAAAAAAGACAAAAATTAAAAGAAAAAAAAAATAAACAATAACAAACCATACATAAAAGCTTTTGCAATGGTATTTTACTGCATTTTTTGTTACGTTTGCTGCGAATATTTCATAGTGCAAGAGCGGAAGAAAAAAAGAAAAAAAGAAAGAGAAGAAAAATAAAAAGTGAACGACGCGGGTTTTTTCCTTTGGCAACGAGTGCGTCACGCTTCAGTGCAATTGTGGCTGCAATTGCGGTTCTGCGCGAGCAGCAGCGGCAGCGGCAGCGGGGGCAAAGTGCACAAAGTGTACTAACCGGTCAAAGTGTACACAATCGCACTCAAATCCATAATAAAATGCGTATTCAATGGCGCGACAATTAAATTGCGGCAGCCAGTAGTAAAACTAAAAAAATAAAAATTCAAAAAAAAAAAAAAAAAAATGAAAATGAAGTAATTAAATATAATAAAAGTGACGATTAAATGCAAGGCCGAGACATTGTTTTTCGCAGCGCATGATGATAAAAGTGCTTTCGCAACGTATCAGTGGAAAATTATATAAACCATGTACGTGACAGGCAAAAAGAAATAAAACTTTTAAAAATATAAGAACACATTTATGCACATACACACAAACACACATAAATACATATATGCATACATATGAAAGTATATTCCTATAATGCTACATAGCTGTGCATAAGACGTGTCGAAGCGAACTTATATGACACTAAGAACGTTGACTTGCCACAGCAAATAGAATAAG
>JBAMBQ010004928.1:0-27872 GCA_037044495.1 Stegana nigrithorax
TGGCAATCGCCACGCAAATGACAACTAGAAAAAAAGAACAGGTGGCGTAATGGTGTGGGAGGCCATATCGTATTATGGACCTTGAAAGCTGCAGTTTGTTTCATCAAAACTGAACGCGAATGTATACAAAACTGTCCTACAAAAGGCTTTTCCGCCATTCTCGAATATTTTTGGATTGATTCCATGGACGTTTGAGCAAGACAACGCCCCCATTCATACTGCGAGGGTGGTAAAACGTTGGATATATGACCAAAATGTGCAATTGCTCGAGTGGCCGCCATACTCCCCGGACATATATATTATTGAAAACCTTTGGGGGCTATTGTCCCGAAAAGTATATGAAGGAGGGAGACAATTTGATGATTCTGCGACCTTAATTGACGCCATTAAAAAAGCCTGGTCAACAATTTCGCTTGTAATTATTGAAAACTATTATAAGTCCTTGCCAAATCGTATTTATGAAGTTATATTGAACAAAGGAGGGAGTACTAATTACTAAATTACTCTTAAATAGTACGTACTTTGTTAAAAATATGATGCTGCGAATTATTACTTTATATTATTTCTTAAATTTTTAGTTTTAAGTGTTTGAACCCATTCAGTTGAGCGAAATGAAATGGGCATTTTTTTTTATGTTTCTGTTAAAATAATAATTAATGAATTAATATGTATATTAGATACCACAAACTTTTGTGTTTCATAAACAATTGATTATTTTATACGAAAAACTTCATTTCATTTAAATCATCAAGGTAGTTGAAGAGATATTGCCACTTTAATTTATTAGAAACGTTGAACCTATTCAGTTGAGCGGCAGTGTATATTTTTATCCAAAAAGTTAATAAGCCTTGCATCGCAGTTAGAAACGCACATCGCCGCAACAACTAAGCGCATTGCGCATGCACACACTTTGCGCAGTGCACAAGTGCCATTAGCAAGGGCAATATGGGTCTGCTCACATATTGTCCTTGCTAAATACGAATCTTCAAACAATAAATTTGTATGTAATATTTTCATTGAATTTTAAAATCGTACTAGGCGCTCATAATTGCAAAAAAGTAGAATCAGCAGCAAGCAACGAAAATCATCAGCACAATCGCGTGGAACAATAGCATTTAGGAGAGGGGAACAAACACATGCGGGAAGAGAAGTAACAAACACACGGAAAGTGCACACAAAAAAAACACAGTAACAAACGATTGTGTCGTCACATTAGTGCAAGCTGCACATTTGGGCAAGGGGGACAAATACATGTGGGGAAAGAAGTGTTAATTGCTGAAGAACATTGGCTGAAAACCCAATTGACTCAAATCAAACAAATCAAATTATTTGCAATGATATTTTTTAATAAAATTAAATTTAACTAAAGAAAGCAATAATAAAAACATACATACATAATATGTATTACATATGTATGCACTTGTTACAAATTAGTTATTAAATTTGCAAAAATATTAATAAAATGTGTCTTCGCTAGTTAACCATTCATTCATTATCAAAAATCTAGCCTAAAATAGACTAACTTCACACTTGGCATTAGTGCGAACAGTACATGAATAGGCAGAAAGGGAAACAATATCATTTGAAATCTCATGAAAACCGCATACACAAAAAAATAAAAACCGAAATCAAAATAAAGACAAAAACATAAAAAGCAGAAATATTCATTTAGTTTCTGGTCACAGTCACATATTCTCTTCGCGAGCAACCTACGGTGTAGGTACCCGGTATCAAAGACGACCGGGTATATGAAATAAAACCATGGTGTAATAAAAAGAAGGTGGTGCCAATATGTGTCCCTGATCGGACCACTCTCATTAGAAGGCCGCCATTTTATATTTGTGACGTCACATGAATTTAGGGTATTTTGAGCTGATTTCAATATTTTTACGCCGCACAGCACTATTATATGTTTGGACTGAATTACAATTTCTAAATAAAGAAATATGTTAATATTTTGGAAAAATTACGGCATGTTTGAGTTAATATTTGGTTGTTAAAAGGATTTCCGCGCCATTAAATTGACGAAATATGTGCAGCTTTTCTGTTAACATTTATATGGCATAATATAATTCAACTGGTGTTATGTGTGTGAACTAAATTATGTTGATTGCTTTATTACCTGTTTAAATTTGCGATAACTTTCATGTTCTACTGCCTGAAAATTCTATAAACCAAAGAAAAGTTGCTGTTTTGTTATTCAACTTATAATTTTATTCACTTTCTTGGATATGCGGCTTTGATTAAGTTTTTTTATAGTGAAAACATACTTGCCCTGAAGAAAAGTTTTTTTACGTTGGGGTGGCATTGGATATCTTTCGCTGCGTCAATGTGCATTTGTAAATAATTTTTTGCGATAAGTATTTCATCGCTGTTTGGACTTATATCCTTTTCATTATCATCAATACTACCTGGGTTCGCAATTGATGGCACAGTTCCTTGTTTCAGTAGCAATTTTCGTGGTACTCCTAACAAAAAGAATTAATCCGTTGCACATTAATCAGTATATTCAATTAATTTGCAATCTTACCAAGGTCTCGTTGGACTTTGCCAATTATATCTTCGTTGTGAAAGTGATATTCGCATACTCGCCAATAATTACTAAGCGGATCGGTTTTGTCGCAAAATCTAAGCCATTGATCCCGCAGTTTTTTGGTGCTAGGAAAGGTAAAAAAACTTATGCTTCTATCATTATTGGCAGTCGTTTTATTACTGCAATTTTCCACAGCACACTGCATTTTTAATTTGAAATTTTGAATGTTAACTTTGTTGACAATAACACAGCTGATCAAAACGCAACCAATCCAATTGACAATACTAGGTTTGCTATTTGTACTGCATTCCCCCTTAATGTTCAACACTAATTTCAGCTACAAAATACCCTACATTTGTCCTATGACATCACAAATAGAAAATGGCGGCCTTCTATTGAGAGTGGTCCGATTTCGAGAGAGAACAAGGCCCGATTGGCGTCACCTTCTTTTATTACACCATGAAATAAAACATTGAAATGGAATATTGTAATAGACTATAACAAAGAACTCTTTTACTTTCGTTCTATCAGCTGATTACCTGTCTGTGCGTGTGTGTGTGTATGAAATTTCATGAAAGAAAATCATCTCGCACGCACTTGAAGAGGAAGCAAAAAGTACGGAGTCAAAAAAGAAAAAATGAAAATTAACTAATGAACTAGTTGCCACAATTTATGTAATTATTCGTTTATTTAAACATATATAAACAAATATATATGCAAAATTAACCAATTGTAATGCACTGTGCTTGATGATATTCTTAAAATAAGGAAAGTCTGCAGAAATAAACGCGGAACAAAGTACGGGAAACGAAGGCAGGAAGACATACGAGTCCAAAAAAAGGTTAAAGGAAATATTTGTCACACCTTATTCATATATTTGGTGTGTTGAATCGACAAGGTGGGGCAATTTGTGGCAAGTGTGGCAGTTGGGTTCAGAAGCCAAGCAGGAGCTTTATTTAACAATCAGTACAACGAAAAGAAATTCCAATCGTACATAGCATAGTTGGTTAGTGGTGGAATACCATAGTGGGAGCTGCTGCTGAACAGGTAATGCAATCTACTGTTATATACATGTATAAGTATATAAGGTAGATAGATGAAAACTGTGTTTAAGCTCTGCGCTTGCCTGACTTTCTTATACCATTAGGAGGAATGTTCAAATCATACAATTTTTTGGATAGTAGACTTTCTGCCAAAAATACACATTTAATTTAATACTCCCATTAATATGTTACCTTTTTGTAAACTGTTTGTTTCGCTTATAGTCATGGCCGATGCTGTTACAACTACAACAACAACAACGAAGATAGGCCAATTACAGTCAACACAGCCGTCCAAGAAAAAATCCAAGAATAAGAAAAAATTGGCAACAGCCGAGTCGAATAACAAGGCGACGCGTAATGGGAACCACGACTGCGGCAAGTCCAATGGCGTAGCAACGCTAAATAATGGCAACAAGATTGCCGTGGCCAATGGCGAAGTCGATGCGCTTTTCGAGCAACTGCACATCAGTGCAACAGCACATAACGGTCATCATTTGAATGGTCACATTGAAGAGTATGATAAGCAGGGACCCGTGCAAAAAACGATTTATATAACAGCAATACCATCATCATCATCTTGCAGCAGGTGTAGTAGTAGTAACAGCAGCAGTAATTGTAAAAATCATAAAGAGCAAGAAGTTGCAATGCCGACGTCGGCTACTGTGCCTGTAACAAAATCTAAAGCCAGGCAAAAACAAGCACATCTTCAACAGCAGCAGCAACAAAACCAGCAAAAGGTGAAACACTGCCATGCAACAACAACAAGAATTGTAACCACCACAGGGGAAAAAGTGCAACATGAACAAAAACAAACACAAAATATCTTACAACTAAGCAATGGTCACGATGTTGCTGCTACAACAGGCGCTGTACCCAAAAGCATGTCAAGTAAAAGCACTGCCAAAACTAAACTCGCATCCCATGGAGTGGAGCAGCCAACCACATCGTTTGCTGCAGCGGTTACGCGTACACTGACAGCAGCGCAGATTAAAGTAGCTGTTGAGAACGCAGCAGCTGTCGAAATCGCAACGTGCCAACAAAACGGTAGTTTACTGAATCCCAGCGTGAATATTGCAAAAGCCCGGACAGCTATGGCAACAATATCGATGACTACGACTGCTGCTGTTAGCAGCAAATTATGTGAAGACGGCGATGCTGGCAACGCCGCAACAAATGCTGCCATAGCTAGCACCACTACCAGTGTGCCCGATGCCCCAACTGCATCCGCTGCGCCTTTGACGATGCCCGCTGTCGATGTACATATCGAGTATACGGAATACGAAGCCGAGCATCAGATGCATGTGCGTAGTTTTTAGCGACAATGACTGGGCCAAGCATACTTATATCTTTTGAATCTAATTCATAATTTTTTGTAAACAGGACATTATGCGTTTGATACAGGCCGAACTGTCCGAGCCTTACTCGATCTACACCTATCGCTATTTCATCTACAATTGGCCTAAACTCTGCTTTCTGGCACGTCATGGCAAAGATTATGTTGGCGCAATCGTCTGCAAGTTGGACATGCACATGAATGTAAGACGCGGCTACATTGCGATGCTGGCCGTGCGTAAAGAGTATCGTAAACTCAAAATTGGCACAACACTCGTACAGAAGGCCATCGATGTAAGTGCTTAGAGATGGTGATTTATAACAGGGTACCTATTTAATTGTTAAACAATTGCAGGCAATGCTCGCCGACAATGCGGATGAGGTTGTGCTGGAAACTGAGATGCGTAATGTGCCAGCATTGCGTTTATATGAGAATCTTGGCTTTGTGCGGGACAAGCGTCTATTTCGTTACTATTTAAATGGCGTTGATGCGTTGCGCTTGAAACTTTGGTTTAGATGAGTACCACCACTGGCAGCAGAAACGCAGTAAGCAATAGCAACTGCTAGGACATCGACGTCGTTTCCAATTTCACCTTATTTTGCTCCGGTATAAACATGTAACGCATTACAATCCGTTATACGTAAATTGTAGTATATTTAATTTATTTAGTATTACGATTTTTTGTTTTAAATTTTTGCCTTTGCGTTACCTAAAGCCAACTAATAACATATTATTTTTACTTTTCTTTTACTACTGCGTCGCTGCCGATTTCCTTGAAGTTAATAAAAAAAGGGAATTTTTCAGTTGATTTATTTAAAGAAATTTTTTTAGGAATTTCAAATTTTTGATACAATTATTTAACAATATTTAAGGGCAACAGATGTTGTGAAGAACTGCATGTTTAATTCTTGAATTTATAGCCTAACAAAACAAAATCAGCCATAAAATCAACAATTCATACTTGTTTATAATTAATTTCATATCTAACACAAATTGTTTATTTTTACTGACAGCGCAATGGTAGCAGAGCAAACTGTATAAAGTAGTAGTGCTTAGCTTGTTTTATATATACTTATATGCATACAAAGTAACAAAATTTGTAAAATTTTATATTTTTAAATTATTTCTTACGCGTACGTACTGAAAACAAAATACAAATCAAGTCCTAACTATCAGCGTACTGTCTCTTTTACATATGCATGATATTTGCGCATTCATCGTATGTGCAGCAACAAGTGTGATTTTTGTTGCTTGCATTTACAATTTTCGCTTTCATTTATTTGAACAACAAAATTTAAATTGGAAACTGCAATAGTTGACATTAAAAAACAAACGAAAGCCAGGCAAGATTTGAAAAATAAAGCTATTGAGAAGAACATGACAAGCACGCAACATGAACAAAATTCATAAAATAGATTTGTATATGTTGTGTAATATAAATAAAAAAATGAATATTTAAAAAAACAAAAAAATATGTTTATTAACTGCATAATATATGCAATAGAAGTTTATTCAAAATATTTTAAGGAAAAAAAAGGAGTAAAAATATACAGTGCAAGCTCGATTTTTGCGACTAATTAAAAACAGCACCCAAAATTTTGTTGAAAAATTTTATGTAATATTCAAAATTAGAATTGTTTTTATTGATATATTTACATTTTAAACATTTTTAAAGAAATTGGAGATTAAAAATCTTCGCTTTTTTGGCGAATTAGTTCATATAGTGCTGTTGTCGGCTTATCATTTTCTAAAGCCCATGGTATGCATATGTTTATCGATGTTATAGCATCGTCCACTTTAATTTTGTTTTCTTCATGATACAACTTGTGATTTACGCAAATTGAATTTATGGAATCTCTACTTTAAAGTTTTTTTTTAAATCTCAAATTTTTGAGAAATAATAGGCTTTAAAATACGTTGAACTTTTCCCATATTAAGAGATGTATTTGCACAACGAATATTGACACGAATAAACTGACAAAATTGAAGATCAAAATCATCCAAAAAGGTTAATATACCAAAAGACGGGGATTTCCCTTTTTTGGTTATAGACATTGTAATCAAATTTGGAAAAACAGATAAAAGTCGCGAAAATTGAACCCCGTTTTTCGTAAGCCAGCGATTATTCTATAAGAACCTGCAATGGTAAAAAATAAGCCGTCGCGAATATCGAGCTTACACTGTATTTTTGTTAAAAATATAAAATTTCTTTTTTAGTTCAGTTTCATAATAAAAAATTGAAGGCTTATGTTTATATTTAATTGAAAAACTTATTTAAAAAAAAAAAAAACGTAACGAAAGAAAATTAAATAAATTTGTGGCAATTTAAAACAAAAAAAGTTAAAATTTTGTGATAACGAAAAATTAAAATGGCAGAATAAAGGTTAAAACGAAATGGCAATTTTTTTAACCTAATCAGAATCACAAATACCTTAAAAACTCTGCAATTATGCAGATACGATCAACCTAATATCGGCGGGCAAGCATTCAGTATTCAGCGATTAATTATTGCCAATACTATACATCCTGTAACGCGGTATAAGCGGAAAGTGTAGGATGAACACTTTGAAAACTATGTAGGATAGCACAAAAGATAAAGACGTCACAACTTTGATAACAATATTTTATCTTTCTTTTCGGATTTATTTAGTCTTTGTTGCACTTATTTACTAAATAGTAAAAAAAAAAAATAACTAGCTTCACAAATATACTTAAAATAACTGTATATTATAGGTGTGCATTGCAGGGCTGAATGAATACATTCATTGATACTTATGAATACATTCATTGGTAGATTCCATTATAAAACTAGAAAGGCAGGGCTATAGTCAGGCGTAACCGACTAAAGGAAACCCTATACCCAATCCAAAACTGAATATATATTTTTTGTTGAATTAATATTTTGTATTCATTATGTAAGGATATCTCAAGAAAAATTTTTTTTTTTTAGCAAAAACCCATTTTCGGCATATCGTTCCTATGGCAGCTATATGTTATAGTAAACCGATATTTATTATATTCGGGAATATGACAAAAAAACAAAAAAGTTTTTCTCAGTAAATGTTGTTTTTCGGCCGATCGTTCCTATGACAGCTATATGATATTGTAAACCGATATTTATTATATTCGAGAATATAATTGAATATTACTAAAATTAAATCCAAAATTTGGTAACGATATCTTAATAAACAAAAAAGTTTTTCGCAGTAAATGTTGTTTTTCACCCGATCGTTCCTATGGCAGCTATATGTTATAGGTCGAATATCGAAAAAAAAAGATTAATTAGGGTATAAAAAGCCAACTTAGTGCATTTTTTTTTTGTGCTGAGTGAATTGAAAAATTCATATGAATAATGAGCGCAGCATCATTATAAGTAAGTAGGCTTTTTATACCCTGTACCAAAAAATGGTAAAGGGTATATTAAAGTTGTGCAAATGTATGCAACAGGCAGAAGGAGGCGTAGCAGACCCCATAAAGTATATATATTCTTGATCAGCATCGAAAGGCGAGTCGATATAGCCATGCCCGTCTGTCCGTCTGTATGAACAAACGGATCTCGGAAACGGTAAATCCTACAACCACCAAATTTTGCACGGAGACTCTACCAATCCATAGGCATAACGAGTTTATTTTTTTTTCGATATTCGATCTATAATATATAGCTGCCATAGGAACGATCGGGTGAAAACCCACATTTAGTAACAAAAACCCTTTTGTTTTTCAAGATATCTCCACCAAATTTTGGATTTAACAGTTTTAGCTAATGCCCAATTACATATCTCAATATATAATATATCGGTTTGCTATATCATATAGCTGTCATAGGAACGATCGGCCGAAAAACAACATTTACTGCGAAAAACTTTTTTGTTTATTAAGATATCGTTACAAAATTTTGGATTTAATTGTTTTAAGTAATATCCAATCATATTCCCGAATATAATAAATATCGGTTTACTATATCATATAGCTGTCATAGGAACGATCGGCCGAAAAACAACATTTACTGAGAAAAACTTTTTTGTTTATTAAGATATCGTTTCCAAATGTTGAATTTAATTGTTTTAAGTAATATCCAATCATATTCCCGAATATAATAAATATCGGTTTACTATAACATATAGCTGCCATAGGAACGATATGCCAAAAATGGGTTTTTGACAAAAAAAAAAAATTTTTTTCCTGAGATATCCTTACAAAATGAATATAAAATATTAATGCAACAAAAAATATATATTCAGTTTTGGATTGGGTACAGGGTTTTCTATAGTCGGTTACGCCCGACTATAGCCCTGCCTTTCTAGTTTTTATTATAAATGAAAACGATGAATGTATTCATGCAGCCTTCTAATATGCATACAAACATATGCATATATATATATACATCATAATGGTATCCCAATTAGTTAGACGCAGAAATAATAAAAAATAACCAAATTATCATTAGGGGTATGCCCTCAAATTTCTTTACAAGGTAACACCGGCACACATGTCTCATTTGCATTGACGTATTTTGCTGTCCGCTCCCTGCCGCTTAGCGCAAACAGCAAAGTCATCGACTCTTTGGTTTCGTGCAGATCAGTTTGTAGCAGCATATATAAAGTAAGCTGTCATGTGTCCGCAGGAACTCATCTACTTCGACGACCCTTCATGATGGCCGACTCCTTTGAAGCTGTTGCCGTGGGCGTCACTCCGACTCTGAGACCAGCATTGACACGTAACTGTTTGACTTCATTTTGCACGGCCGCCTTAATGTTCTGCACTTGTTGACGCAAGCTAGGATTTTTAAAATTCTGTGGCTGCGTGGTTGTTGATGCTGCTGCTGTTGATTTGTCAAATAGATCACTGACCTCGACCATGCGCGGCTTAAAGAACATATTCGGGCGTATAATTGCCTTCTCTGGATGTTTAAATAAGTTAAGTAAACCCCATGACACCTCATGTCGCTCCTGTTCGCTCAACGCATTATTGCCCTCCACTTCCGATTCGAGTGCCCAGGCAGCATTGCGAACTTCAATGCGAAAACGCTCGCATTCCTCCATACTGATATTTTTACTTACATTCAATACTTGTTCGAAGGGATTCACAATATATACGGCTGAGTGATCGGGTTTGGCAAGAGTCCTTCCCTCATTCAGCGATACGGCACGGTTATGGAAATCGAATTTTGCGTAGAATTCATAAAACTGCAGCAATAATTCACTGACAGGGGCAGTATTCGTGCTGTGGAAGCCGATGCGGGAGTAGTCACGGCCAAAAGTGCAATTGATACCATCTTCCGTCACGCGTATATCCTGTGAGGTAGCCAATTTGGCGAGTGCACTAAGTGCTGGCAATATTGGCTGCTTCAACTGTTGTAGAAAGAACATCACCATACAGGTCAGCGAAAAATTCGTTATCCAACGGCCAGGTGAGGGATTCGTTAGCCCGCAAGCATTAGCCCAACGGCGTATGCTAAATGTCAGGGGCCGCACACGTTCATCCAATTCACCAAACATGTAAAACAGCTCGGACATGTAAAAGCCGGTTCTGTAAATAAAGCAAAGAAATAAAGTTAGCTTTTAAGAAAATATCACACCTGCAGCATCCTAGCAGCTATAATTGGCCTAACGGCCTCCTCACATGAGGATGCATGCAATATGCCACTTGACGCAGTTTCTCAATATCTGCTATGTATATATCAGGGTGTTACACAGATACGACATAACATACCGTATAGGGTATTATGCAGCAGCGTTACTTGTTGGCATTAGCCGTTTCACAATGAGTTCAATATGTGTACGTGAGTACGCGTGAGCATGTTATTTAGTCATCGTTGGTTTATCTTATCATCCAAAATATTGCCTGTACAGAAAAGCTTCTAGACCAAAAAAATGTTTACCATCACCGTAGCGCAAATTATCTTATCTTGGGCGACGTTGCCGTTACCAGCGTCGACAACTACAATGGCACATCGGCACTAAGTAGAGACCTTACATACTGGGGTGTTGTCATCATCATATAGCTTACATAAAATTGCGGTAGAGTTCACATTATAAACACGGCACAATACGAATTCAACGAACGAACTGTGCGCAATTATTTTTAATTTTATAAACATATTGATTTACAAATTTTCTTTTATATATATATATATAAATATTTGTTTAAAGTCGCTAATTGTTTATTAAAAAAGGTGAATTGATTTGTGGTATAAAATATATTTCAACGATAAATTACTGTTGTGCATTTGTTAAAAAAAAGCGTATGTTGTAGCCGGCATACGGTTATAATTTAAAAACCGTAGAAGTGGCCAAGGCACTATGGCCTTGTATTTTAAAAAAATGCAGTTCTATATAATATTAGCAATCCCGGCTTGCTTCGCTACGCTTTTTTTTTTATCCAGTCAGTAATTTCTTTAAATATACTAATTAGAATCTGATAAAACAATTTTGGTGTTTGTTTTGCGCACTGCGCTCTAAATTGTCTGGTTGCAAATTTACCTGTTGTGAAAGTGTAAATTATGTGTTGAAATTACTCAATTTTTTGCAAACATAAGAGCGTAAGCCACCGTTTCTTCTGTATGTTTATTGTAATTTTAGTTGTTGTATTTCCGAATGTGTAAGCAGTGTTTACGAAATTTATAAGTGATTTATGATTTTTGAACCGATTTTAATAAAAAATAAAAAGAAAATCTCGTAAACCTTCTTCATGGAATTACAAACACAACAAAAAAATCAGCCAAATCGGTCAAGCCATTCTCAATTGATCGATGGTCAAACACATTATGCCAAGCATTTTTATAAATATGTATAGAGTATAGATGTATAGATGAACTATGACATTTCACTGCAAATCTTTACTAATAATAAAATTGGAGTGTCTATCTGCAAACGGTTATTTATACGTTGTCGTTTTTAGAATTTTTGTCTGTCTGAATTTTAGTCTCGAATTGGCTTCGAAACGGCTCAACAGGTCTAGCGGCTGCTGGGTGCTTTGACAAAGAATAAAAGAAAGCGTTACGAAGCAAGCGGGAAGGGCTAGTTATTCATATATTCCAACAATTTTTACGATATTATTATCAAATATTGTAATAACGTGTATTAATCATTGCCGACATTTATTCGATAATGGTATTTGCTAAACAAAGCTGATAACGTTTACGCGCACAGGAACACAGATGTGTATTCATGTGCATACACACATATAAATGAAAGAAAATCTTTATGATTAATAATATGTTTATATGACGACTCAGCGTACAGGAAGTTGGCCTAGTAAAAAGCTTCGAAAAACACACGCAAAAAAAAAAAATTATTTCCGTCATTTATATAAGAATGTACAATATGCTCATATGTTCATGGCTACACGCGACATAAAAGATTAAACTAATCTAATGCATAGATACCAGGATGTTCACTGAAAAATAAAATTACAAAGCAATTTTAAACTGTCTCTCTACTTGTATAGGAACAACATGGGCTACGGCTATGGCACTGAGAATAACCTGGAGAAGCAGATAGGTTGTGTGAAATATACACTCTTCTGTTTCAATATTATTGCCTGGATGATCGCTACTGCACTATTTTCACTCACTGTGTGGCTACGTGCCGAACCGGGTTTTAACGATTGGTTACGAATACTGGAGGCGCAATCATTCTACATTGGCGTTTATATTTTAATTGGCATCAGTATTATTATGATGGCCGTTTCATTTTTGGGCTGCCTCAGCGCTATTATGGAGAATACATTGGCTCTGTTTGTTTTTATCGGCACTCAAGTCTTCGGCTTCTTATGCATTGTTGCCGGCTCGGCTATTTTGTTGGAGTACAGCACAATGCACTCTAGTTTGCAGCCATTGTTGACAGTTTCGCTACGCCGATTCGTCTCGACATCGGAATATTCATATTCGAATTATGTACTAACCATGATTCAGGAAAATATTGGTTGTTGTGGCGCTACTGGACCCTGGGATTATTTGGATTTGCGCCAACCGTTGCCCAGTTCCTGCCGTGACACTGTAAGCGGAAATGCTTTTTTCAATGGTTGCGTCGATGAACTGACTTGGTTTTTTGAGAGCAAAGCATCTTGGATTGTAGCTTTGGCCATGTCACTAGGATTTTTAAATATCATTTGTGCCGTTATGAGCTTTGTTCTTATGCAGGCCATACGTAAAGAAGAAGAGGAAGCGCTCGCCTATAGGCGTTAAACATTAACGAACATGCATAAGTGCGAGGAATTGGTTCAACAAACACTTTATCTCTTAAGTTTCCTTGAATCGGTCCTTGAATAAAGTTTTCATGTCGAACAATAAATTAAAGTTTTCAACTGAGTAAACCGGCGAAAATTTAAGTTTAATTTTGGCCAAACCAAAATCACGTGTTTCAATGGCATAATTCAGTAAATTCAAGTATACTTACAGGTTGCTCATTGAGAGATCCACCTCGAGATCCAGATGCTCATGATGATACTTAATAATCGGCACTCGTGCCTGCAAAATGCGACGTACATGGCACACACCGGGTAGAAAGAGGTGTAGCATATCGCCAATGCACTCCATTTGACGTTGCGTCTGCGAGCGTCCATTGCTTAGATTCTGCTTCGTGTGATAGACCAATCGTGAACGTTGTTGTGCGTTACTACTCTCCATTGCCGATTCTCGATCGAAACGTAATATCAAATCTAGATCGCAGCCCATTTTGCCGAAGCCATTTACGGAAGATCCAAATGGCTGTGCATTCGCCGCCGGAAACATGCCAACAATAGCTTGCTCTACCTGCAATGCGGCCAGGAAACGCATACGTACGCCTAAATCGTTGAGTTGCGTGTGCGCATACAGGCTGTGCACTTGGTCGTCAATGTTAGCCGCATTACGTAAGAGCATGTGCAGCTTATCGCTATCTAACGCTTGCGTGCCATCAATTGTCGCCAGCGTTGGTTGCATTTTAGTTGTGTTGTGCATTGCTGTTTTGTTTGCTTGTTTAAGAGCTGCATGCTTGCCAACCGCGCGAAACCAAAGGAACGGCGAACGTACAGGTACGCCGGGCAAGTCTTCATTGTAAACAGATGCATCAATAGCGGCCGAAGCCTGATCGGCATGAGAATATTCTAACAGTATATAGTGATGTTCATCATCATTTCGTATGCAATAATGATGTGCTTTCACAATGGTCCCGAATACGCTGCAGTAGTTACACAATTCAGAAAAGGAACGCTCAGAACTAACCTGCACTGCAATGCTTCTCCTGGCTTCGCCTTGGCGTTTGTTAATGAAGTCTTCATAGTTAAGTTTAACTACGATAAGACGATTGTTTTATTTGTGTTTATAAGGTAAAAAAGGTCATGTTTAATTTTTGGTACCTTTGGGCGACTCTGTGTTTGTTATTGTAGTCGCGTATTGTTTCACATAACTAGGCAGGCGTTTTGCTCGACGTATTAAGTTTTTCATAGCTGTAAATTTGTTTTAACAATTTCGTACACGTAAACTCATCAAAAACAATTAAATTTCGCTTAGCGGCGAACACCAAAATCTGAATAAAATTTTTTTTGAGGTTAGGACACAAGCAAATAAACAGCTGTTGCAAACTGCTCAATTTAATTGTACTAGATCCAGTGAAGCAGTGGTGAATAGCGTAACGGAACAGTGTTGCCATGCCGCCACCCCGCCCCAAAAGTGAAGACGAGCGGGTTTACTACCCAAATTTAGCATACAAACCTAATGATAATAATGCCTGTATCTTCATAAAGCAAACCCACTCAATTGCCGTCACTTATTTACATTATCAGTAGTACTTTAACCTGCAGTCAGTTTCGTGCTCTGCAAACTCTATTTACTTTCAACCACACTAAAGCAGTAGTAAACAACGCAATAACCTAGTTTAAAAAATTCCAAAGGAATGTTGCACAACTTGGTACACATTTTGGAACATTCCACATCAAACAATTATAAGCAACTTTTGAACGAAAAAAAGCTACGCATAGCCTACTGCTGTTGCCAACATTATTAAAAACCAAAATATGCTCGAAATCAATTGTGTATATGGAAACAGTTTTCAAATAAATAACAATTGAGAATCGGTGAACATATTCGAATGATTTTATGTCAAATTAAGTGGGTTTGTGAGTCCTGGATCTACGTTCGGTTGATAAAATTTCAACAATAATTATTATACATGCCCAGACTTGGTGTGAAGCAACTTGCTTTCAATGTGTTGCGTGATTTTGGCGATTTCGAGCCAGCGACGTAAACAAGAAGACAATTGGCATTTGAATTATTGCAGCCTAAAGGCTTAGGGTATAAAAATAAAATAAAACAACTCTGCCACTTTCAGTTTGTTTAATAAAAAATAAAAAAAAAGTGCGCATAGCTACTTTTTGATCTGCTTCATCTGTATTTTGCGTTTTAAACTTTTGACCAAAATGCTGTTCTCCAGTTGTTTTTTTGGCCGCTTAACCTCGAATAAAACCTGCTCTGTCGCCTCTTTATTATGTTGAGCTGTCTTTTCATGCCTACGTTTCAGTTTCTCTTGTATGATTTGCTCCATGCCTTTGGTCTTTTTAAAATTGGAATGAGTGGGGTCTATGTTGAACAAATGTGAAGAATAGACCGATTTGAAACGCGGATCAGCTATATTTAGTTTGAAATCATCCTTGATCGTGGTATCAGACGCAGTATACTTGGCTTTCTTAATCTGATTACGTAGTTTACGTTTCGATGTGGCAGAGTCTTGTTCAGCTTTCATAATTTTTTCCAAACTAAAATGGTATTTGCCCTCATGTAAATCATCATCATCATCCAGCAACAGCTTTAGTTCCACAGCTTTGTGTTGTGCCTCCTCATTATCATCTTCGTTTTGTTGTTTTTTACTGGATTGAGATTTTTTTTTAGCTTTTGATTTCTGTTTGTTTGTGGGTTGCTCAAAGTCACCATTGGCAAACTCCTCGGCGAAGTACGAATCATTTAAATCAATGCCATCGGGCAGCGAATCATCATCGTCCATATTGTTAATTGCATCTGGATTGATACCTGCTGCGTCAAGTTTACGGCGATGTTTCTCTTCTTTTCGCTTCTTATTCTTTTCACTACGTTTTATCAGCACCTTCTCGATTGTTGACAAACCTTGCTTATCCCATGCCTCCTCTTGATGTACCTTCTCTTCCTTTACTTTTGCTGTTACGTCCCAAGTCATTTCCATATCCATCTCCAAGTTTTTCGTCTTCTTTTCTTTTTTCTCGCTTTCATTAATTTCTGTTAGCAATGCCTGGTATTTAGCGATACTTGTCGTGAGATTTTCCTTATTTGGTTTTGTAGTTAATGGATTCTTCTTTGCCATATCTGACGCTGGCTGTGATTGATTCTTTGCTAACATATTTGTTTTGCCGTCACTAAGATTATGTTCTTTCTCCTCCTCTTCTTCACTGCTATAGGCAACAATCTGGCGTAGATCCTTATCTTTTAAATCGTCCAATTTGCAACTGGATAGTTTATCACCTAATTCACGGCGCTCCAACGACGTCTCGTCCCACGTTAAATCCACTTTGGCTTGTTGCAACGCAGTCGTTGTGAATTTACGCGGTTTATAGCTACTTAGTTCAGGTAGTTCTATGCAGACATCCATAGGTACATCCTCATCGAATGTTGTATCATCTGGTATGTAGCGCAGGTCGACCCGTGTTGCCGAGCTTTCATACTCAATGCCATCACATTCCTTGTAGAGCTTATCTGCCGTGGCGATTGTGTCGCACTCGACTACCGCATAGTAGTAACGCAATCGATTTAACTGATATTGACGCAATTTCTCCATGTTGTAATCATCACCTTCTTCAACATCACTGTTCTGGTCTCGCCCGATCCTAATCAAATCCTCATCGCTGTTAAAGTTTTCGGTATCATTTTTGTCAACGCCGCCTCTCACCAACTCATTTGGTCCATGTACCTCCTCTTCAGCCATGCGAGCTTTGCCGAATTCTGACACATAAATCCGTATGCTTAACACACTTCCGCCTAGCGGCAAAAACGAACTAAATAATATCATAAGGTCCCGCGCACGCATGCGATCCCAATCCATATTACAAACTGCCAAGCGACGTGTGGATTCCTCCGTAGTTTCAGCCACTGCATCTAATTCACCCCAAACATGATCAATCTGCAATTCGGGACCATCGTCGTCATCACTGCTTTCATCGTCAGATGAGGAATCGGTCACGAGTCGACCCTCACCGCGCGCATAATCTATGCTTGGATCAAGCATACGATTCTGTATATTTTTTGCCACTAGTTCGCTTTCGCTCTCAAGACCATCATTCGCTTTGGAATCAACTGCTTTATTTGCATCTTCTTGGCGACTGATTGCCAACTCTTCAGCACGACGTTCATCGGCCTCTACCGCATCCTCGGCGTCTTTAGTTACAATGCCACTCGTCATCTCAACTAGTTTTGTATTTCTCCTACCTCGATTGGCATTCTTTACGGGCTTCATGTAGATCTTTGTTTTAGCTTCCTCTAAATTCTCTTGTTTTGTCACAGTCGATTCGGATTCCGCATCCGTGCTGTCCTCAATTTCATAATAGTTGCGCAAGTCCTCGACGCTGCTTTTATTGACACGTCTTCCGTATTTATCTACTGTGTACTTTACCTTAAATCTATCATCTGTAAACATATTTTGAAAACGTTTGTCGATCTTGACCTTGCGCTGCATTTTTGGCACACCACGAAAGCGCGGATCCTCCAACAAGTGCTGGAAACGTTTATCCTTCCAAATGTCATCGGTGTCAGTTTCTCCTTTCTCTAGCATTACACCTTTGACTAGGTTCTTCGATACTTTGTTTTTTGTCATGATTTCCACTCACTAACAATTCAATAAATTTAAAATGCAACAACTTGAACACCTAATGTTTAGACTGAACAACTTAAGCAAGCTTAAACAACTGACGGCACGTGTATGGCGCCGTAGTCATGGTGTAATAAAAAGAAGGTGGTGCCAATATGTGTCCCTGATCGGACCACTCTCATTAGAAGGCCGCCATTTTATATTTGTGACGTCACATGAATTTAGGGTATTTTGAGCTGATTTCAACATTTTTACGCCGCACAGCACTATTATATGTTTGGACTGAATTACAATTTCTAAATAAAGAAATATGTTAATATTTTGGAAAAATTACGGCATGTTTGAGTAAATATTTGGTTGTTAAAAGGATTTCGTGCTATTAAATTGACGAAATATGTGCAGCTTTTCTGTTAACATTTATATGGCATAATATAATTCAACTGGTGTTATGTGTGTGAACTAAATTATGTTGATTGATAAGCCAAAAAAAAGTTGCTGTTTTGTTTGTCAACTTATAATTTTATTCAGTTTCTTGGATATGCGGCTTTGATTAAGTTT
Organism: Stegana nigrithorax; assembly: GCA_037044495.1. Taxonomy (NCBI): domain Eukaryota; kingdom Metazoa; phylum Arthropoda; class Insecta; order Diptera; family Drosophilidae; genus Stegana; species Stegana nigrithorax. The sequence continues at coordinate 18,277 of JBAMBQ010004928.1, forward strand.
TTTTATAGTGAAAACATACGCGCCCTGAAGAAAAGTTTTTTCACGTTGGGGTGGCATTGGATATCTTTCGCTGCATCAATGTGCATTTGTAAATAATTTTTTGCGATAAGTATTTAATCGCTGTTTGGACTTATATCCTTTTCATTATCATCAATACTACCCGAGTTCGCAATTGATGACACAGTTCCTTGTTTCAGTATCAATTTTCGTTGTAGTCCTAACAAAAAGAATTATTCCGTTGCACATTAAACAGTATATTCAATTAATTTGCAAACTTACTAAGGTCGCGTTGAACTTTGCCAATTATATATTCGTTGCGAAAATGATATTCGCATACTCGCCAATAATTACTTAGCGGATCGGTTTTGTTGACCTTAGCCATTGATCCCATAGTTTTTTGCTGCTAGGAAAGGTAAAAAAATTTATGCTTCTATCATTATTGGCGGTCGTTTTATTACTGCAATTTTCCACAGCACACTGCATTTTTAATTTGAAATTTTGAATGTTAACACAGCTGATCAAAACGCAACCAATCCAATTGACAATACTAGGTTTGCTATTTGCCCTACATTCCCCCTTAATGTTCAACACTAATTTCAGCTAAAAAATACCTTGCATTTGTCCTATGACATCACAAATAGAAAATGGCGGACTTCTAATGAGAGTGGTCCGATTTCGAGAAAGAACTAGGCCGATTGGCGTCACCTTCTTTTTATTACACCATGAAATGCTACACCTACACAGTGATGCCAACGCTCAGTATCAGTGGCTCGATAAAGCAAAAAAGTGAACAAAAAGGGTCAGCTGAAAAATCAACAGATTTCTGGACAGAGGTTGTTTTGCCTTTTTTTTGCGGCAGGCATCCTTACAAAAGGGACAGATCTATCCACAAAATCGCAAAACTGGCATCACTGGACCTACAGGGTTTCTTCTAGGGCGAAAGTGTTTGCAGGTTAAAATTAGTTTAGAGTTGCCACGACAGCTGTTGTTGTGCTTCTTAGAATTGTTGTTGTTTTCTTTTGTCGTATTTATGTTCATTGCCTGCGTGGATGTGTGAAAGCCAAATTGGGAAAACTGGGAAAAGTTTTTTACAGACGATTTTTTCAGAAGTTTAATTACGAAGAAAGTGTAAACATTCCTCCACAACATTCTTATTTGAAAAAAGGCGACAACAGGCAACGGTAATGAACATTGGACACGTCGAACACGACAACACAGCTAACATGAGTAATACCTACAATGAGCTTCAAGCGATCGAAAGCGCGAACGGCAATGGTAGCGGCGATATCAATGCTCGACGCACTCAAGTAGACTGGAATCGCTTTGGGCTTGGTGGTGATGATGATGATGGTGATGTGACTGTAGTCAGTTTTCGGCAGCGCAACATTAACGCAGGCGGCTTCGTCGACTTAGGTAATGAATACACATATGCAGCTGGTGGCCATCATGCTTCGGGTGCAAATGAGATATTCGCAGGCGAACAAGGCGATAAGCCTTGGTAAGTGTTTTGTTGTGCGCCAAAAGGTTAAGATGTAATTTTAAATCTGTTGGCTTCAACAGGTGGCGATCGAATTTCTTCATCTCCCAACCAGTACTATTCGGCACCTGGGACGGCGTCTTTACTTCCTGCTTAATCAATGTTTTTGGTGTAATTGTGTTTTTACGTTCGGGTTGGATTGTCGCACAGGCAGGCATCATCAATGCGGTGCTTATAATTTTCTGCACAGTCGTTATTGCCTTGGTCAGCGTGCTTTCGGCGATTGGTATTTGTGAGCGATGTCGCGTCGAAAGTGGTGGAGTCTACTTTCTTATTGCACACACACTTGGCTCTCGTTTTGGTGGCGCGCTCGGCTTACTCTACTGTTTCGGACAAGCTGTAGGCTGTGCACTTAATGTCATGGGTTTTGGTGAATCTATGGCGGGTCTCATCGGGCTGGAAGGCAACAAATGGGCAATACGTGGCTTGGCAGCAGCCGCCGTGTTACTTCTTGGTTGCATAAATGTCGCCGGCGTTAAATGGGTCATCAAACTGCAGTTCATTTTGTTAATGATTTTACTTATATCCGCGCTAGATTTCATGGTGGGCAGTTTTGTTGGCGAGGATCCGAGTAAGTGTATAAGTATGTGAGGTGTAGTACCGAAAAGCCGTTACAATTATTTTTGGTGTTTGCAGCCAATGGCTTTGAAGGTTGGGTAAGCCCGAATTTCCAAAAAAATCTTTGGCCCAACTATGAGGAAGGCTACTCCTGGTTCCGTGTCTTTGGCGTCTTCTTTCCCACCGTCACAGGTGTGCTGTCGGGTATAAATATGAGTGGCGATTTACGTGCACCCTCGACAGACATACCAAATGGAACATTGGCGGCTTTCGGCACGTCGTAAGTTTAGTGTTGTTTAATGATATTCTTCTTATTTATGACATTTATTAAACCTCTACTTCTGCAGCACGTTTTTATATTTGGTTTTTATTCTTTTCCTGGGTGCCACTTGTCGACGTGCTACTCTTCTTACGGATTTTATGATCTCAGTTAAAGTGTCGGCTGTGCATTTTTTATTGCTTGCGGGCATTTATGTATCTAGTATGTCGTCCTGCCTGGGTGCCATGTACGGCACTCCGCGCGTGCTTCAAAGTATTGCCAAGGAAAGTGTCATACCGGGTATTGATGCTCTAGGAAAGGGTGTAAGTAACAAAAGAATAGCTTAAAATTATAAAACTGTATAGTTTAATATCATTGTAACCATTACAGCGTGGGCCCAATAAAGTGCCGCTCTATGCCATGGCTGTGGTTGCGGTTGTCACCGTATCTTTTATCATTGTTGGTGACATTAATTTTTTGGCGCCGATTGTCACTATGCCTTTTTTACTAACTTACGCATGTATAGATTATTCTTACTTTGCGCTAGCGCAGACTTTCGATATACAGGAGCAGCGCGAGGAACGTTTTCGCATACAGGCATCCAGTCCAAGCTATGAAACACGTCGTTATGGTACTGTGCAAGGTAGCAACGATTTGGATTTATTATTTCCTGATCGTGTACGTCACAAAAACCTACAGAGTCCGCAGAACTCGCCGCTGCGCTCAGCCCCCACGATTAACAATGCTACCTGGACTACTGATTATGTGCCGCAGCCTGAAGCTGATCAGCATGCAGTCATCTTTCGTGATGGTGGTGTCAACAGTTCAAGTGATGCCACAGTTGGTATGAACCCGCAGTCATTGTCCGTGGCGACGGGGACATCTGCGATGCATGCGGAAAACGAAGATGAGGAACCCATCGCACCCATACGCCCACCCATACATTCGAAAACGAAAAATTGGTATTCCGGATTTTGCAATCGTTGGGCTTCACTTTTAGGCGTGAGTAGGGAGCATGTGCACCACCATCGTATAGATACCTAATTTAATTACTACTCTTTACAGGCGTTTACTAAGATTTTAGTGATGTTGTTGGTAAATTGGTATTATGCTATAACCTGCCTGCTTGTAGTCTTCATCGTTTGGGTCTATGTGGGCACTGCGAATCCCGCGGTCAAACCGGGTCTGACGGCGGAATTCAATTTCTTCGCTTGGTTAAAGAGCGTGATCTTTAGATGTTTTGGGTAAGTTGAAATGAATTTAATATCTCGTTAAAACTTCTATTTACTTACAATAATCTTCCACGCTGTTGAACATATAGTAAGCGCATCCATGAATATGAACAGATCGTGGTGACGCCTTCATGTCCGAGCGTTGATCTCTCACCCACACAAATGAATGAGGAAAACGAAGACTTTTCACAACGACGACGCTATCATCACTCATCTATGGTCGAGGGACATCTAATCGATGATATCTAGAGGTATGCAACGCAGAAGCCCGAGCGAGATGGATATATAGCAGAAAAGATTTGAGCAAGCGTGAGCCTGCAGGGCAATAATGCTTAAAGCAATAAACATAACTTTAGTCCAACTGACCTATAAGACCATTACCGATATGTACTTTAAGCATGCACGACTCGAGTTGTGATATAAATTCAATGAAAAGCCTGCAAGCAGCGCACCTCTCCCTGTTACATCTAATGCACTAAATTGGCCTTAAAGTCGCGTGTATTTTTAACATTAAAGTGCGAGTTGTGTTTTTTTAACTTAAAACACAAAGTAAGCTTTACTATTTAGCAAATGTTTCAATATAAGCGTGTAAATTACATGTTTGCATAAATAGAAATCATTTTACTAAGGTTTTGTTTTTTTTTTATATGTATTTATTTCATTGCGTTCCTTTGGCGCATTTACTCTAATAGTTTTTTCCTACTTTAATAATTAATACTAATTTTATTTCGAACACAAGTGTAAATATTGCTAACAAGTATGTTTCCGTCGTTTATCGTGTGCATCACAAAACAAACGAAAACGCAAGTTAAATCTATAAAAAAAGATTTTTTTTTCAAATTTCAAATAAATGGGGAATGTGATATTGAGATAATAAGCAAAATTATAAAAAATATGAAGCAAAAATTCAAAGAACGACAACAATAGAGAAAGTAAACATGCAAGTCATGTGAGATAATCTGAAATTGTTTATAGATATTTATACGAGTACATAATTAATTATTGCAAATAAATTTATGTGTACTAACTTAATTCATATACAAAATGCTGGTCCCTTGAAAAAACTTCGTTAATTCGTAAAATGTCCATACATTTTGGTCCCCTCGTTAATTCGAAAATTATTTGCAATTCAATGAACATAAAAACTTTTATAAACCGAAATTCTTTTGTAAAACATCTTTTAATTCGTAATGCAAAACATTAAACAAAAAGAAAAAAAAATCGTTTTCAGCTTAACTACTGTTAACTTTAGTAGACAATTTTCATTATTCTCCCCGACTACATTTCACAAAAACCATTTGTGAAAATTAACTGAAATGTAAAAGTCCCGTTGATTGATAATTTTATTTTTTAAACCTCGTTAAATTGAAGAAGATGAGAGAATGGAACACCTTATAGCAACGTCCTCGGCGCTATGGAATGCTTGACTAGCTTCTAAGTAGCACTGTGATAATGGAGGCGGACTACAAGAAGCTAGATGCTAAGCTAATATTACGCTTCTTACTTAGACTAACAGACCTATAATTCTAGCGAGGGTGCACAATAAATCATCACTGGTCGCAGTGCATGTAGGTAGGCCTGCTCTAACAACCCTTTTACTTTAAATCGAAATCTCGAAAATTCGAAAACCCTTCTAATTCGTAAAATATGCTGCTGTTCCCGTGAAATTTCAGATTATCGAGATTCGACTGTATAATAAATCTCATAATGCAAAATATTAAATTTACTTAAAATCAAAACAAAATACAAATACAATAATTGAACAAATTAAAATTTAATTCAATCAAGTGCATAAACCTATTAACACAAAATATTTATATGAATTATGTATGTACGAAAAAAACTCATATTAAAAAAAGTGGCGGTGAATATTTACACAATATTTAAACGTTGTACGTTTTATAGCGAAAATTAAATACTTATATATATAAATTGCATAAAAGGATTTTGTAACAAATTGTAAACAAAACAAAATAAAATAAATAAATAAACGCTAATACAATTAAACCAATATGTAGCATGTTGCTTAATTGTATTTACAAGAATGTTGTAAACCGGTTTGACAATATATTAAATAAGGATAGAGGATATTACCGTACATAATAATCATTTAAACAAACTTTATTGTAACGACTGGGTGGTATCGGTTTCTATGGCTTTTCAGCAATTATTGAACCATAGCATAGCACATCTCTCATAGTCAATTGTCAATTAGTCTATCTTTTTTGGAATTTTTTTAACAAGTCAATTTTTAAAATTCCCTATAAGGCTTATTTGAAATAGACAAAACTAATTTGTGACCACTTGTTTAAAAATTGTGTTTTTATTTACGTTAAAAAACAATACGGCCAGCTCAATATCTTAAAACTCAAACTTGCCATAAGATCGGCTAGTGCATAAAACCAATAAACTCTGTTTTTTCTCCCAACTTTTCCTTATCTATTACAGTTTTAAGATTCGTAAAATTTTTGTTTATAATGGAAATAATCATTTCATTCAGTAGAACCTCGGAACCTGCTTAGCTGCTGTTAATAAAGGTGGAAACATTAAAATATTCCGAGACACATTTTCTATGAATGTTGTTGTTGTGCACATTGCGGCAGTACGCCAGTAATATGAGGGACCACTAATATGTTTGTGTTGCTTTACTGTGCACCGGTGACAATAGAGTGCAATATTGAATTGCTTTTTTTCTTTCCTACTTCGTATACATTATACCAGAGAATATAAAGTTATAAGAAGACGCATCTGGCCTCTAAAACTATTTGTGTATTAAATAATGCACAAATACGCATACAAAATGTCTTGCATATTTAACCATTCATTCATAACATCAAAAATCAACAACCAACTTTCCAATAAATAAAACTTCACACTTAGCAATAGTATGTAGGTATGAAAGGGAAAACAATAACAGAAAGACTACATTACAACAGATTTCTAAATTTTGCTCTCGCAAGTTCAGTTTGTCCTCAACTGCACGCTGCCTGATTTTGTCATTGGAACTTGAAATTTAGTTTGTATGAGATGCGTCTTCTTGTAACTTTATATTTTCTGATACCAGGCACTCATTAAATGTAGCAAGTAAAAGAATCGTCTGCAGCAAGAAATTTGTGCACACATCAAATTCAACACTTAAGAAGTCTCTTGAAACTAAAATCAGAACAGAATGTTAAATAATTAGAACAGTATACCAAATATAATCTGCCGATACAGTGCTGGGTCGGCATATGACGATGTAATACGAGTATGTAATTAATTTCTAATAATTATTAAATTACGCATGTTTCTTTTATTGCACTATATTTTTTTAATTATAAATTAATAATTATTCAATTATAAATTAATACAAATGATGTTAAAATTCCTTAAATTGCCATATTCATTTATTCATATTGTGTTTAAATACGTGTGAAACTTTTGTTACATTTGACTAAATAATTGCAGTATATTTTAATAAATGTATTTTGCACATAGTATTTTCACAAAGAATGCATGATTAGTGCAAAATATTCTGATTGGCTTTAACTTCTTTCATGCACACTGCTAAAGCGTGCAGAAGCAACTTTGAGAATTTATATGCCCGTAATAATGAAGAAGCAAAGGCAACAGGCAGAGAATATGTATAATAAGAATACCATAAAACAAGTCAATCAACAAAGATACAAACATAAACACCTAAAAAATTTTTTAAAAATGGCCCGAGTTTCATGGCAGTCAAAATGACTTACGGATTTTCTTAAGCTTAGTAGACAGAATCCATCCAATTCTTCAATCATACGATGCCCTTGCACAATCATAATTTTCAGACATAATTAAAAGCCGTATTAAAGACAAAGCTAGGGAAGTTTTAGAAATAAATTGCCATGCGATTTCATGGACAGAAATTAAAAACATTCTAATAGATAATTACGGCGAAAGACGGAATACAGAAGAACTTTTCGACGAACTCAGGTCGACCACATTCAAGACAACCCCTATAGCCTTATATGAAGAATTAAAAAGAAAACTTAGTACCCTGAATTCAAAAACACAACAAGTACTTGGCGCAGGACCAGGAACAGTAGAATGTGTAAGAAATAACATTCGATCGGCATTACATATTTTTACCACAAAAATGCCAGAACCTATTAAAACCGTTCTTAACTGCCGCAAACCAGAAACTTTAGAATCTGCCATGGAAATATTGCATCAAGGACAATATGCATATTTAAACCCACAAATAACAAATGGTTTCGGATATAATCAACCATCCAACCAAAGACAAAATAACAATCGAAATAATAATAACAACAAGAGTAATCGCTATAATAACAAGAATAGCAACGAACAAAACAACAACAGAAATAACCACACTAACGGTGGCAGCAATCAAAACAACAATACAAGTAACCAAAATAGTAATTATCGTGGTTAAAACTATAATCCTAATTATCGACATAAAAACAACCACAAAAATCAAAATAATAACAACAACAATAATAATAATAGTAATAATAACAATAATTACAATAACAACCGAAACAACAATAACAACAGTTACATCGGTAACAATAACGGTAATAATAGGAATAATAATTATTACACCAATAGGAATAATTCAAATGGACAATACAACCATAATAATTCAAGCAACCATAACAATAACAACAACGGTAGAAACTACTACCAAGGACAGAATCCACTCAACAACAACTTCCAACAGAATGTAAACCAACAACCACCTGTTGTACCAATGCAAGTAGGAAACCTACAAATGACGGCCAACCCAGCAGAAAATTTTCGTTTACCAGCCTCAGAAATGACCTACCATATCTAAAAGTTAAAACAAAAATGGGACACCTAAAGTTCATAATCGTCACAGGTGCCACACATTCCTTAATTAACCCAGGACTATGTGATCCCAAATGGAGGACACCAATGGCACAATCAGTAGTAAGAACTCTACAACACACAGTCGAGATAAATGACAAACTAGCCGTACCAACCTTTAAAGAATTCGGAAACTACGATGAAAAATTTGAATTTCTCGTTTGTAAATTCCATAACAACTATAATGGTTTAATTGGTAATATCATATTGATACCATTAAACGCAATAATCGATTTAAAAGAAAATAAAATCAAAATTAGTAATAACAAATTACCACTACAATTTCTATCCAAGGAAAATGAAGATCCAAAGGAAATAACGAGTGAAAATCGTACCCTAAAGGAAAAAGAACATGAACATACAGTTCATGAATCAGAAATGATAAACAACATAATCAAAGAATTCTGCCCACATCTGCAAGATCGTAAGGAAAGAAACTTTTGTGTTTACACTATGGAAGAAAACTTTATTGAACCGATTCTAGAACAGATAAGGACGGAACATCTAAACTTGGAAGAAAAAGAAAATTTATTACCAATATTAAAAAAATTTAAAAATATTTTTTACACTGAAGACCTGAGTGACCTTTCATTTACGAATATGATAAAACATGAAATTAGGACAACAGACAACAGCAGCTAAAACATAACGTTTTTTTTTTTATCCGCAGACGTTGTGGTAGCGCACTACCAAACAAGAGGACATACGAAACCAGACCTAGTGTCTGTTCCACAGCTACGACCGATAATGGTCAACAGCTGCTTTATCTACTTCACAAAGATTATTATTACTAAAAGATTACAAAAACTAATTAATAAAATTAAAAACTAATTTAAAATTAATACAAATATACATAGTAAAAATTCAAATAAGTAACTTATTCTATCTAATTTCATGAAATCTACGAGTTATAATAGAGTTATCTACAGAGTTATAAGCCAAAAACGTAACATTAAAAGGATCATGCATTAAGAAAGATGATCGTGCAGTGTTTAGTCTATTGGGCAAATAATATCTTGTTGAACGCGAAGGCACGTTAAAGTTTATTTTCCCGAGGAGACAAGGCGAATTGACTTTTCCGTTTATCAGGTTATTAAAGAAAAGTATACTTAACACGGATCTCCGACTAGCTAAAGTA